>CAUYLG010019256.1:0-52512 GCA_963573385.1 Cacajao melanocephalus | reverse complement strand
TATCTCTGTTTTGGTACCTGTACCATGCTGTTTTGATTATTGTAGCCTTGTAGTATAGTTTGAAGTCAGGTAGCGTGATGCCTCCAGCTTTGTTCTTCTTGCTTAGGATTGTCTTGGCTATGCGGGCTCTCTTTTGGTTTCATATGAAGTTTAAGGTGGTTTTTTTCCAGTTCTGTAAAGAGGGTCATAGGTAGCTTCATGGGGATAGCATTGAATCTATAAATTACTTTGGGCAGTATGGCCATTTTCACAATATTGATTCTTCCTAACCATGAGCATGGAATGTTTTTCCATCTGTTTTTGTCCTCTCTTATTTCCTTAAGCAGTGATTTGTAGTTCTCCTTGAAGAGGTCCTTTACAACCTTTGTTAGTTGTATTCCTAGGTATTTTATTCTCTTTGTAGCAATTGTGAATGGCAGTTCGTTCTTGATTTGGCTTTCTTTAAGTCTGTTATTGGTGTATAGGAATGCTTGTGATTTCTGCATGTTGATTTTGTATCCTGAGACTTTGCAGAAGTTGCTTATCAGTTTCAGGAGATTTTGGGCTGAGACAATGTGGTCTTCTAAATATACAATCATGCTGTCTGCAAATAGAGACAATTTGACTCCCTCCTTTCCTAACTGAACATGCTTTATTTCTTTTCTTGCCTGATTGCTCTGGCTAGAACTTCCAGTGCTATATTGAATCAGAGTGTTGAGAGAGGGCATCCTTGTCTGGACAGTGCCAGATTTCAAAGGGAATGCTTCCAGTTTTTGCCCATTCAGTATGATATTGGCTGTGAGTTTGTTGTAAATAGCTTTTTATTATTTTGTGATATGTTCTATCGATACCTAGTTTATTGAGAGTTTTCACATAAAGTGCTGTTGAATTTTGTTGAAGGCCTTCTCTGCATCTATTGAGATAATCATGTGGTTTTTGTCTTTGGTTCTGTTTATGTGATGAATTATGTTTATAGACTTGCGTATGTTGAACCAGCCTTGCATCACTGGGATGAAGCCTACTGTTGATCATGTTGGGAAAGCTTTTTGATGTGCTATTGAAATTGGTTTGCCGGGATTTTACTGAAGATTTTTTCACCTGTGTTCATCATGGATATTGGCCTGAAGTTTTCTTTTTTTGTTGAGTCTCTGCTGGGTTTTGGTGTCAGGAGCATGTTGGTCTCATAAAATGAGTTAGGGAGGATTCCTTGTTTTTGTATTGTTGGGAATAGTTTCAAGGAATGGTACTGGCTCCTCTTTGTATGTCTGGTAGAATTCGGCTCTGAATCCATCTGGACCTGGACATTTTTTGGTTGGTAAGCTACTAATTGCTGCCTCAACTTCAGCCCTTGTTCTTGGTCTATTCAGGGTTTCATCTTCTGGTTTAGACTTGGGAGGGTGCAAGTGTCCAGGAATTTATGCATTTCTTCCAGATTTTTGTGCATAGAATTGTTTGCAACAAGCTCTGATGGTAGTTTGTATTTCTGTGGAATCTGTGATGATGTCCCCTTTATTTTTTTTATTGCATCTATTTGATTCTTCTCTGTTTTCTTTTTTATTAATCTGGCTAGCGGTTTGTCTATTTTGTTGATCTTTTCAAAAAACAAGCTCCTGGATTTATTGATTTTTTGAAGGGTTTTTTTTGTGTCTCTATCTCCTTCAGTTCTGCTCTGATCTTAGTTATTTCTTGTCTTCTACTAGCTTTTGAGTTTTTTTGATCTTCTCCTCTAGCTCTTTCAATTTTGACAATACAGTGTCAATTTTAGATGTTTCCTTGCTTCTCATGTGGGCATTTATGTAATAAATTTCCCTATAGAAACTGCTTTGAATGTGTCCCAGTGATTCTGGTATGTTGTATTTTCATTCTCATTAGTTTCTAAGAACATCTTTATTTCTGCCTTCATTTCATTGCATATCCAGTTGACATTCAGAAGCCAGTTCAGTTTCCATGAAGTTGTGTGGTTTTTGAGTTAGTTTCTTAATCCTGAGTTCTAATTTGATTGCACTGTGGTCTGAGAGACTGTTTGTTATGATTTCCGTTCTTTTGCATTTGCTAAGGAGTGATTTACTTCCAATTATGTGGTCAATTTTAGAGTAGGTGTGATGTGTTGCTGAGAAGAATGTATATACTGTGGATTTGGGGTGGAGAGTTCTGTAGATGTCTATTAGGTCCACTTGTTCCAGATCTGAGTTCAAGTCCTGGATATCCTTGTTAATTTTCTGTCTTGTTGATCTGTCTAATATTGACAGTGGAGTGTTAAAATCTCCCACCATTATTATGCGGGAGTCTAAGTCTCTTTGCAGGTCATTAAGAACTTGCTTTATGTATCTGGGTGCTCCTGTATTGGGTGTATTTATATTTAGGATAGTTAGCTCCTCTTGTTATATTGATCATTTTACCATTATGTAATGCCCTTGTCTCTCTTGATCTTTGTTGGTTTAAAGTCCATTTTATCAGAGGCTAGGATTGCAACCCCTGTTTTTATTATTCTCCATTTGCTTGGTGTATCTTCTTCCATCCCTTTATTTTGAGTCCATGTGTGTCTTTGCACGTGAGATGGGTCTCCTGAATACAGCACACCAATGGGTCTTGACTTTTTATCCAATTTGCCAGTCTGTGTCTTTTGATTGGGGCATTTAGGCCATTTACATTTAACATTAATATTATTATGTGTGAATTTGATCCTGCCATTTTGTTACTGGTTGGTTGTTTTGCCCATTGGTTGACACAGTTTCTTCATTATGTCATTGATCTTTACCATTTAGTTCATTTTTGCAGTGGCTGGTACTGGTTGTTCCTTTCCATGTTAAGTGCTTCCTTCAGAAGCTCTTGCGAGGCTAGTCTGGTGACGATGAAATCTCTCATTAATTGCTTGTCGGTAAAGGATTTTATTTCTCCTTCACTTATGAAGCTTAGTTTGGCTGGATATGAAATTCTGGGCTGAAAGTTCTTTTCTTTAAGGATGTTGAATATTGGCTCCTACTGTCTTTTGGCTTTCTGCCAAGAGGTCCACCCTGAGTCTGATCGGCTTCCCTTTGTGGGTGACCCAATCTTTCTCTCTGGCTGCCCTTAGCATTTTTTCCTTCGTTTCAACCCTGGTGAATCTGATGATTATGTGCCTTGGGGTTGCTCTTCTTGAGGAATATCTTTGTGGTGTTCTCCATATTTCCTGGATTTGAATGTTGGCCTGCCTTCCTAGGTTGGGGAAGTTCTCCTGGATAATATCCTGAAGAGTGTTTTTCAGCTTGGATTCATTCTCCCCATCACCTTCAGGTACATCAATCAAGCATAGATTACGTCTTTTCACATAATCCCACATTTCTTGGACACTTTGTTCATTTCTTTTCACTCTTTTTTCTCTTTTCTTGCCTTCTAATTTTATTTCATTGAGTTGATCTTCAGTCTTTGATATCCTTTCTTCTGCTTGATCAGTTTGGCTATTGAAACTTGTGTATGCTTTGTGGAGTTCTTTTGCTGTGTTTTTCAGCTCCATCAAGTCGTTTATGTTCTCCTCTCAGCTGTTTATTCTAGTTAGTATTTTGTCTAACCTTTTTTCAAGGTTTTTAGTTTCTTTGCATTGGGTTAGAACATGTTCCTTTAGCTCAGAGAAGTTTGTTTTTACCCACCTTCTGAAGCCTGCTTCTGTCAATTCATCAAACTTGTTCTCCACCCTGTTTTGTATCCTTGCTGGTGAGGAGTTGTGATCCCTTGGTGGAGAGGCATTCTGGTCTTTGATGGTTTCAACCTTTTTGCACTGGTTTCTTCCCATCTTCGTGGGTTTATCTAGCTTTCATCTCAGGGAGCTGCCTGGGGAGGCAGCCTTTCCTTTGTCTGCCTGTAGAGGCGTTGCTGGGCTGCCAGGGATTCAGTAGAACTGCTGCATATATTTCCTGTGTCTTTTGTTTACTCAGGAAGATTAGACCCGCCTCTGCAATGGTGGCTGCCCTTCCCCTCACCGAGCTCAATCTGCAAAACTCTCAAGCAAGAGGGCTTCAGTTTACTGGACATTGTGGGGGAGAGACCCATCTAGCCATATTGCCTGATGCCCTGCTTTCAGTTCCCCTTCTTTCTTGGGGGTGGTTAGCTCCGTCCCGCAGGCTTTCTTGGCGTTAGCTAATCCATCCACCTAGATTTGTGCCAAAAACCCGTGGCATTGGCCAGGGTTGCTTCTCAGCTCTGTCAGGTAATTCGCAGGCACTTTTCAGCCTGGTGAAGATCTCCTGTTCTGTGGGTTGCAGCGGGCGTGGGTGAAGTGCAGTATCTGAACTGGAATCCTGGCATGGGAGAGCCCTCAATCTTCCCATTAGATGCACTTCCCAGGTGGGGCAGTGCCCTGTCCTGGTTCAGTTTCCCCTCTTTGGGTTATACCCACTGTCCAACCAGTCCCTTTTAAATGAACCTAGTACCTTGTTTGGGAATGCAGAGATCACTCACTTTCTGCATCTCTCTCACTGGGAACTGCATTCCAGAGCTGTTTTTATTTGGTCATCTTAGCGGACTCCCCATGTGTTGTTTTTTCACTTTCACCATGGTGTCTTTTGAAGCACAAATGTTTTTGATTTTGATGATAAATTCATCTATTTTTTCTCTTAAAAGTTAAATTTTTATCTTTGTCATTGATGTGTAGAAATGCAGTAATTTTTGTACATTAAGTTTGTTTTTAGCAATCTTGTTAAATTTACCTATTAATACTAATCTTTTGATTCCTTTGGATTTTCTCTGTATAGAATCGTGTAACTTGAAATAATAACAGTTTTGTTCCTATTTATTTTCTTTACTTATTTCATTGGCTAGGACATCCAGTATAATGTTTTATAATCTTATTCTTATCTCAAAGAAAACTTTAACATTCAATTTTATGTTTTGCTGTGGGATTTTTGTAGCTACGTTTTTAAAAGGTTAAGGAAACTTCATTCTATTTCTAGTTTTCTGAGGGTTTTGTTTTTTAATATCATAAATGGATATTGAATTTTATTAAATGCTTTTTCTGCATATGATGGCAAAATACATAGATGGATTTTCAGCTGTTTTAACCTTGTCTACTTAAAGTAACACAACTTGCTCATAATGTGTTACAGATTTCAAAGATTCTATTTCCTAACATTTTACTTATCATATTTGCATCTATATTCATGAGTGAGACTGGATTGTTAATTTACTTTCTCATAATTCCCCTCTCAGATTTCTGGATCAGGTAATGCTGATCTCGTGAAATGATCTGGGGAATATTCTTTTTCTATTTTATGTAAGAGATTATGTAATATTGTCATTTTCCTTAAATGATAGGTAGAACTAATCTATAAATCCTTTTGGGTCTGGAAATTTCTGTGTCAAAAGTTTTTTAAATTTGGGTTTAATTTATTTAACGGCTACAGGATTATTGAGATTTTCTATTTCTTCTTGTGTTGGTGGGTATTTCCCCAGGATTTGTCTCTTTAAGTTTTCAAATATCCTATTTTTATCTTTTTAATCTCATTGTAAACTGTAGTTTCACCGCATTTTTCATTCTTGATACTGGTTATTTGTGATTTTTTTTTTGAAAGTTCTTACCAGGAAATTGTTTTTTCTTTTTTAAAGAATCAGTCTTTTCATTTGTTGATCTTGCTCCCATATATTTGTTTTTTATTTCCTTAATTTATATTCTTAAATTTCTTATTTACCACCTTCTATTATTTGAATTAATTTTGTGTGATGGAGGCATATTTAGATCATTGATGCTTCCTCTAGGAAGCCTTCTTGAACCTTTTAAGTTCTTCCCCAATCAGAAACTGTATCCTAAATGCCTGGTAACTTGCTGTTTTTGCCTACTATAGGTTGTCAGTCTACACTGAAGGGCAGTCTCCTGTTTTTGCAAATACAGTTTTATGGGAATAGATCCACATTCGTGTAAGACAGGATTTAATCTAATGGTTTGTCTCATGCTTGACAAAATAGTTTGTGCCAAGTTAATATTTATTAATTAATGGTCAAAGTGCTAAATTTGTTAAAAGTACCTTGGACTTTTATGGTTCTTTTATTCTCAAAATCTAAAAACTGTTTCCAGTAAATCTATGCCCTAAAGATTAGTTTCCTAATCCACACTGTCCGTGTCTCATCTTTGACAACATTTCTTCATGAAAATTAAGGAAATTGTAGCTCAGAAAATGGAAATTTTCTAGAACCCTACTTCATCATTGACAAATGTTTTTAGTTTATAGAGCTGTCTTCTGATGATCTATGTAACAGCCATGCAAATATATCTGTGTATCATAGATTAAATCACTTATTGACAGAAAATGAAATTCACAGGTTAAATTCTCTTTAAGGTAAACAAAACTAACTGTCAACTACCAGAAAATACTTTCAACATAAATGAACTCTCCAACTTATTAAACTTTTACACAGAGAGAGGAAGACAGCTCTCTCGGGATAACCACCTGGTAAGAATAACATGTTTACTTCTGAAAATTTTCATATAAAGGAGGACACATTACTGAAAGTAGCTGTGAAGGTACTCCTTTGATAAATTAAGATTTGAAATTTTTTCATTGCAATGATAAATTTGCTAAATTTGATGATCATTGAAAAGTTAAACATATTTTAATCACAAAACAAATGCACTTTTTGAAATTTTGTTTCTAAGTAATTTGGATTCTTAAAAACAGATTTCTGAGGCCAGGTGCAGTAGCTCACACCTATAATTCCAGCACTTTGGGAGGCAAAGGTAAGCAGATCACTTGAGCCCAGGAGTTTGAGACCAGCATGGGCAACATGGTAAAATGCTGTCTTTATTGAAAAAATACAAATATGTGGTAGCACATATGTGTAGTCCTAGCTACTCAGGAGGCTGAGGTGGGAGGATCACTTGAGCCCAGAGAAGGAGGTTGTAGTGAGCCAAGTTTATGCCCCTGCACTCCAGCCTGGGCAATAGAGCAAGACTCTGTCTCAGAAAAACAAAGAACCACAAAAACCAGATTCCAAAAAAGCAATAAGGTAAAGGAATTAAGATTTTATTTATTGTTTTTAATTATCAAAACTATTATCTCTGTTTATTTTTTAGATACCTGCAGAAGCCCCTAGTCCTGTTATTTTCAGTGATTATCCATTTATCTTTAATTTGCTATCCAAAATTAAATTACTGCAAGCTGATTCACATCTAAAGATGCAGGTATGTATGCCCTATTTTTTAGTATGAAAAATTCCAAACATATATAAAATAGAGATAGTGGTATAATGAATCTCATCACCAAGATTCAGCAATTGTCAGCATTTTGCCACACTTTTATTTATCACTTTTTTCTTTTGTTGTTGTCACTGTTTTTGTTGAAGTATTTTACAGCAAATTCCAGTCCCAATTTCTTTTCAACTGTCCATACTTCAGTGCATTATTTCTGGTTGTCTTACTCTTGTTCACTCTGAGATTCATGAGTGGTTCAAGTGGCAACCACATAATTCTTTCATTGTTTCCCATCAACCTTTTATTTAATAATTTCATACATTGTTTTCATTAAGGTTTGTGGTATGTCAGTATTTCTAATCTTATCATTCCTTCCAAAGTCATTTCCTGGAATTAGGTAAAAAAGAGCTTTTCCTTATCAGTCAGGGCACTTGGTTATCCTAAAATGGTTGAAGACCGTTTACATAGAAAGGTAGACTAATTAATTCCTATCCTTTTTAATATCAAATGTTGCCAAATTACCCTCTATAGAGTTTGTAAATGCCTCTTCCACATGCTGTTGTCAGCAATGCAGAGTATTACCAAGCTTTGTGATCTTTTCCATTTTGATGACTTAATCATGGTATTTCAGTTTGATTTTAATCTATAGTTCTTATTATTTAATGTCCTAGTCCTCACTTTCTTTATGTAATATATATCTATTGTTTTCCTACTGTGAACAATGCTGACACTATGCAGTAAACTGTTCTTTCCGTCTCTTTTTTCTCTCCTCCTGTATCCAATTTTAATTATTAATGTGTTCTTAAGTGCTAATCTTTAGTTTAAAAATATCTCCTTAAGCTTCTTGGAGCTTGATTTATAAGTTCCAACTGATAATCTTTTATTCTTAAATAATGCCTATGAGTCAATCATGCGTTAAATAATGCCTATGAGTCAGTTAGTTTATTTTGTTTTCCACTTATTTTCACCCTTCTGCTTCTTTTCTGGTAGTTGTATTAGTCCCACATACGATTTACATACTATTGTCTTTTTTTTATCACCATCAGCCTTAGTTCTCGGTTAAGTATATATAATGTCATCCCCTTATTATGCTAAAATGAATTTTCCAAAATTTTTTTTATTGCTGAGGCTTGTTTTCTAGGTCATTCCTCATGAAAAGTTTATATCTATTTATCTGATATTTATATTTTAAAGACTCATAGGAATCAGAATTTATACCCATTATTGACTTTTATAACTAATTCAAAGGATGCAGGCCATCTGGGTGAAATATAAGAAGTCTGGGATAGAACATGCACAAGAGAAGCCATTTCAGTTATTCATTCCCTTTTTATACCCCACTATTTATGTGGCTTACATGATATTTTCCAATGTGCCATGCCCCATAAATCCATAAATTCCAGGTTTATTTATAATAAGCAACCTAGACAGACAAGGTATATCCTGCTAGTAGCATTCCATAGGTAAGGATTGCCCCTCTAGTTATTATTACTATTATTATATTTTGGAATAGAGTCTCACTATGTCACCCAGGCTGGAGTACAATGGTGTGATCTCAGCTCACCGCAACCTCCACCTCCCGGGTTGAAGTGATTCTCATGCTTCAGCCTCCCAAGTAGCTGGGATTATGGGCACCTGTCACCATGCCCAACTAATTTTTATATTTTTAATAGAGACAGTTTCACCATGTTGGTCAGGCTGGTCTTGAACTCCTAACGTCAGGTGATCCACCCGCCTAGGCCTCCCAAAGTGCTGGGATTACAGGTGTGAGCCATCATGACTAACCTAGTTATTATTATTAGTGTCTGTTACCAGCATGTTTACAAATAAATTTGACCAGGTCATCTCTTCTTTTGTTTCTGAGCTGTATGTTTTTATTTTCCTAAAATCCCTGGTAAAGGGAGAAAACAGATTGTCTTTCCTTTCCAAACCTAACTTTCCCATCAGTTTCCCTTAAACAAGACCTTCCCTCTATGGTATTTTTTGCTATTGCCATGTTTCTCTGTGGGTGATTTGTCTATTCTGCTATTGAATAGTTGAAGGTTGAGTGGACAATGGACCTGGGTAGATTGCACATTATGAAAGACTAGGAAAGTCTGAGCACAAGAAAACTCTTTCTTTTAGTTGTCATGAGTGAAGCTGGAAAGCTGACTTTACAATCCTACTCTCCAAGGAGAGATAATGGATATAGTCAAAACTGCAAGCTCCAAACTGGGTCACCAATTCAAATGTGTAAATGTGAAAAGGTAAAACCGGAGTAGAGAAGCTGGAAATTAAGCTAAGAGGCAGGTTTCCCATCCAGCTCTTGGTTATGTAAAAGAAGGTACAGACACCTCTCCCAGCTGTAGTCAGTGGAGGACATTTCTGGCCATACCCTGTCACTCAGACCCATGGAACATGTTGCTGAGTAGTCAGTATTGCTGGATGTCCCAGATCTGCAGACTCCTGTAGGGCCACAGGAGCTGATGACCCACTACCAGAAAGGAACAGAGATGGAATTTGTTCCTTTCCTACAAATCTGGTGCTTAAAAAAAAAAAAAGTCTTAAAACAGAAGAATCTAGGAATCACAGATAAATTTCTTAGTATATAATGGTGGCAGAGACCTAGGGCAGGGATTTCCCAACCCCAGTGCCACATGTATACTTCTCTGAGGTGCTTGTAGAGAGTGAAAGTGGGCAAACACATTTACTCTCACATTCCCAGCCTAGGAACCTGGGGTAGGATAGCTATTATCCACTGGTCTCGCTATCATGATTGCAGGACAGGCCCTACGAAGGCTACATTGGTTTGAGTTCTAAAACCTCATTTATTGTCCTTGTGATATAACTGAAGCCCTTGAGGAGTGTTGAAGGTCCAAGCAAGGATAGCAAGTCCAACATTAGATTTCTAATCCAAAGAAGTTCAACAGAAACAAGATCAGAGGTTAAAGTAATGTGAGAATGTTGAGAATTCAGAAAAGCTAAAGAGAAGTACTTAGGGTGATCAGAAAAGTTAAAGAGAAGTACTACTTAGGGTGACCAGGAGCATTATTAGATACAAAATAAGGCCACTTGTGGCATATTTTTAGAGAGTTCCCATGCAGATTAGGTGGATGGATCATAGTTATTGGAAAGAGAAGAGTCGATCTTCTCTGAGGAAGTCTCTCTTCTATCTTCCTACAGCTCCCATTATCCCTAAGCTCTTATACTGCCTTTATATTCCTGAGGATTACAATGCTAATGATCTGTGTCTTAAGACTGATGGTAAATGAATGCCTCAGCATGTTGAATACCAGTATGGCCTGTAAGGATGATGTTTACTATAATAAATGATCTCAGATAGCTTTTAATAACTTAGCTGTTCATCCATGCTGACTAATCTCCTGTACACAATTCCTAGGTAACCATCGTTTCTATGGCCCTACAATCACTTTATTTTCCATAAGACAGATATGATGTCCTTTTTGTTAAATAATTACAATGTGAGTGTTTATAGCAATGACAGGATTAAGTATATACTACACAAAATGTTTATTGGAAGTATTAAACAATCCCTGGGATTCTTATGAGGTCAAAAGAAGCCAACTAAAATTTTTATTTTTCCAGATGTCAGCAGAGAAAGCATTCATGCATATGCAGGAAACAATTCTGCAAAAAAAGGAAGAATTTCCTCCATCACCTAGATTTATACTTAGAGTCAGACGAAGTCACCTGGTTGAAGATGCTCTGCGTCAATTAAGTCAAGCTGAAGCCACTGACTTCTGCAAAGTATTAGTGGTACAGTAAAAAGTCTCACTGAACGTTTTTACTTCTGTGGGAAGGATACATTCATATGATGTAATAAAGGCTCTCTTAAAAGAGCCTGCATTTGCACCTATGGTTATCAATCTTTTAGTTTCCAGAATTCCCTTCTTACCCTTCAGAGAACAGCAATGGGATACTGTTAACTCAATTGCACATTGGGCTATGAGTTAACTGTTAGTTACAATGACCACAAAAATGCTGCATAATAAAACATTCCAAAAATTAATGGCTCAAAAATAACAATAATTTATTTTATAGATCTGAAGTGTGCTGATCTAGGCTGAACTCATCTGGGTGGCTTTGCAAATTTTGTCTGAGTTTGTGTACATGTCTGGGAGTTGGCTAGGGATTGGCTGATCTAGGCTTAGCTGGAGCAGTTTAGCTCTGCTTCCTATGTCTTTCATCCTCCTCCAGGGACTAGCAAGCACGCTCTTCCCACAGCAGTGCCAGAGGTGCATGATAGCAAGACCAAACATTGCTTTAGTCAAAACAGTAATAAGGCTGAATCTAAGTCAAGGGCTAGGGAAATACACACAACCTCTTCAATGGGAGGAACTGCAAAGACATATGGAAAAGACATGGATCACAGAGGGGTGAAGAATTGGGGCAATAATGCAATCAACAAACTGCTAGAGGAAGGGATACTTTTCCTACAATATGGCTCTAGTTTTGTCACTTAAGACCTTCTACTATATGGGTTTCAATTCCAACCATCCTTCCTTTCATCCTTTGTGAGTGCTTATAGGGTTTTTATTGTATGGTATCTCAGATTATTTGCCCTATTGAGGGTATAGAATAATGACTAATTCTGTAGGTAAGAGCTGGAGTCTGTCCAGAAGAGAGTGGATTTTCTTGATGTCAGCCATGAGGGGAAGAGCTGGGCTGTTAGAGAAGAAAGCAGAACCTGGGAAGTGGGACTCAGATAAAAAAGGGATTTTCCTAGCATGTGACACCAATGGAAAACAAAAACTACTTTATAAGCCAGACTTTCTAGTTGTATGTCTCCCTTCATGTCTATTTTTCTTTAAATCTTAACTGTAAGGAAATCAGTTGAAAAGTATTCTCCCTATAGGAGATAACCAAGGGGTTAAAAAAAAAAGTAAACTTCAAGCCTGATGAAATAAAAATACACTCTGAACAAGGGCAAGGTTGTCAGGGCCCATCATGAGTAAGTCCTGAGCGTGGCATGGACAGATTTGCTGGTATAAATGAGCAGAAATAAGAAAATCAGAAGTAGGCTTAATTTGTTATTGGGATATTCAGAAGGGAAAGTGGGACAGGCCCTTGAACATGATGGTCTGTGGCCAATGAGTCGATCAAAGCAGCGGTAGATAAGACTTCCCAGGCAAAGAGAGTAGAGACTGAACAAAAATCCAAGAAATAAAAATCAGTGGTCTTTATCTTTAAAAGATAAAAGTAAATGACCCAGAAAAGGATGTAGAAAAGTAGTTAGAGATGTGGGGGAAAACCAAGATAGTATGTAGCCATAAAGTCCAAAGGTAGAGAAAGCTTTTAAAAAGAGGGACTGGTTAATACTGATTTCTCATGTGAGGGCTATGGGCAACTGCTCTGCTGGTTCTTGCAAAGGTCTCATGCCCAGGCAGACTGGGAGGGCTGTTTTGCAGAAGCCCAAATGAGAGTAGAGGCAGGAGAAACCAAATACTTGTTGACTGGAGCCAAGGTTGTGAAGTCTGAATGATGAGCTGAAGATAGACAACAAGATAGAATAATCAGGGAGTTTAGGGGCCCAAGGGTTTGAAGCACATCAAAATTTGGTTTGAGATACTGGTCAATGTTACTGGTAAAGGCTGAGTCTTGTGTCGCCCTTCACTTGGTACATGTGGCAGTGTAAAGGATGCATACAACAATCTGAGAATAAATAGGTTCATGGCCTCCACTCCTCAGCAGCACACTGAGGGAGGACAGATTGCAAGGAGGTAAGGGTGTGATTCTAGTAGTTCTAGAGACTGCAGGAATGGTCATTAAGAGGTTCAAAACTTTCATAAGGATCAAAACATTGTATTTTAAGTCAGGACCTGGGACTATGTTCTCTTTCCTTAGGTTGAATTTATTAAAGAAATTCAGCCTGAGGCTGGAGGGGTCAGTTCAGAGTTCTTCCACTGTATATTTGAAGAGATGACCAAGCCAGAATATGGAATGTTCATGTATCCTGAAAAGGGTTCCTGCATGTGGTTTCCTGCCAAGGTAAGTCTTTCATTTCTTTTCTTCTTTTTTTTTTTTCAGAACAGAAAAGGTGCCCTATATACTACAACATTAAAACCACAGATAGTAGCATAAAATAAGGTCATATAGAGCTTTGCTACTCCTATTTTGAGTAGCACTTGTATGGTCCACAGAGCAGCAGCTATGGCATCACTTAGGGAGCTATTAGAAAAGCAGAATGTGGGGCCCTACTCCACACCTACTGAATCAGAGCACGTTATTTTATAAGATCCTCAGGTGGTTCACATGCACATCACATTTTAATGGTTTTAATGAATTATACTTGAGATATAATAAATTGCACATATTTAAGGTGTCCAGCTTGGCTTCATGTGGTGGCTTATGCCTATAATTCCAGCATTCTGAGAGGCTGAGGTGAGAGGATTACTTGAGTCCAGGAGCTTGAGACCAGGCTAAGCAACATGGCAAAGCCTAACATCTACAAAAAAAATTTTTTAATTAGCCAGGTGTGGTGGTGCGCACCTGTAGTTCCAACTGCTCAGGAAGGCTGAGGCAGGAGAATCACTTGAACCCAAGAGGTTGAGGCTGCAGGGAGCCATGATCGCACCACTGCGCACCAGCCTGGGTGATGGAGCAAGACCTTGTATCATATAATAAAATACAATAAAGCGTCCAATTTGATAAACTTTGATATACATATCCATAAAACTATCACCACAATCACAATACTGAACACATCTATCATCTCCAAAAGTTTCTTTTTTTTTTTTTCTTGAGATGGAGTTTCTCTGCAAGGCCCAGGCTGGAGTGCAATGGCACAATCTCAGCTCACTGCAACCTCTGCCTCCCAGGTTCAAGCGATTCTCCTGCCCCAGCCTCCCATGTAGCTGGGACTACAGGCACACACCACCACACCCAGCTATTTTTTTTTTTTTTTGTATTTTTAGTAGAGATGGGGTTTCGCCATATTGGCCAGGCTGGTCTCGAACTCCTGACCTCAAGTGATCTGCTAACCTCAGCCTCCCAAAGTGCTGGGATTACAGGTGTGAGCCACCACACCTGGCCCAAAAGTTTCTTTATATCCTTTTCTAATCCCTCCTGCCTATTCCTCTCCACAACACCTAGGGGACCACAAATCTGCTTTCTGTCACTAAAGAGTAGTTTGAATTTCCTAGAATTTTAGATAAATAGAATCATAACGTAGTATTTTGTGTCTCTCCTCATTCATTCAGCATAGTTATGCTGAGATTCATCTATGTGGCATATATCCACAGTTTATTCTCTTCTACTATAGAGAAGTATTCCATTGTATGGATATACAAGTTGAGTATCCCTTATGTGAAATGCTTGGGACCAGCAGTGTTTCAGATCTCAGAGTTTTTCAGATTTGGAACATTTGCATAAACACAATGAGATATTTTGGGGATAGGATCCAAATCTAAACACAAAATTCATTTGTATTAATAGTTCATATACACCTTATACACATAGCCTGAAGGTAATTTCATACAATATTTTAAATAATTTTGTACATTAAACAAAGTTTGTATTAAGAACTTACAAGTGGAATTTCCCACTTGTGGCATCATGTTGGCACTCAAAAAGTTTCCAATTTTAGAGTATTTCAGATTTTGGATTTTCAGATTAGGGATCTTAGCTTGTACTACAATTTGTTTACCTGCTCTCCTATTGATGGATATGTAGGTTGTTTCCTAAATTTTGAGAAGGAGTAATTCAAAGTGTTTCAAATTAGGACAGAAATGATTGATAGAATCCTAGAGATAATTTTTCATTCTTAAAAGGTGATTCAGCCAGGTGTGGTGATGCATGCCTGTAATCCTAGCACTTTGGGAGGCTGAGCGGGCGGATCACTTGAGGTCAGGAGTTTGAGACTAGCCTGGCCAACATGGCAAAACCCCATCTCTACTAAACGTACAAAAATTAGCCCACTGTGGCACACACCTGTAGTCGCAGCTACTTGGGAGGCTGAGGCAGGGGGATCACTTGGACCTGGGAGGCAGAGGTTGCAGCAAGCCAAGATCAGGCCACTGCACTCCAGCATAGGTGACAGATGAGATTCTGTTTCAAAAAACAAAAAACAACAACAATTTTAAAAACCAGGTGATTCACAGCAGGTGTGGTAGCTCATGCCTATAATCCCAGCACTTTGGAAGGCCAAGGTGGGCAGATTACTTGAGGTCAGGAATTTGAGACCAGCCTGGCCAATTTGGCAAAACCCTGTCTCTACTAAAAATACAAAAATTAGCCAGGTGTAGTTGTGTGTGCCTGTAATCCCAGCTACTTGGGAAGCTGAGGCAGGAGAATTGCTTGAATGTGGGAGGCAGAGGTTGCAGTGAGCCAATATTGCGCCACAGCACTCCAGGCTGGGCGACAGAGCAAGACTCTGTTACAAAAAACAAAAAGTGCTTCAAAAGGAAAAACAGAAAAATAAAAAAGGTGATTCATTTCTGTAATTATTATATTTTTATAAAGATCCTTAAAGTATAAACATTTTCTTTCTTACAGTAACAAAAAAATTTGTCTTCATTTCTCTATTAGTAACACAAATCAAATAGTTCTGAAAAGAATCACATGTTGAGCTTCTATTGTGTTATGGTTTGAATGCCCCCTTCCCCTGAAATTCATGTTAAAACTTAATCCCCAGTGTGGCAGTCTTGAAAAGGGGTCTTTTAGAGGTACTTGGGTCATGAGGGTTCTGCCCTCATGAATAGATTAATCCACTCAGGGATTAATGAGTTAATGGGTTATCAAGAGAGTGGGACTGGTGGCTTTATAAGAAGGGCAAGAGAGACCTGAGCTAGCACATTCATCCCCCTCACCATGTGATGCCCTGTGCAGCCTCAGGACTCTGCAGAGTTCTCATCAGCAAAGAGGCCCTCACCAGATACAACTGCTCAGTCTTGGACTTCCCAGCCTCCAGAACTCTAAGAAATAACATTCTTTTTCTTTATAAATTACCCAGTTTCAGGTATTCTGTTATAAGCAATAGAAAATGGACTAACGCATATTTATTAGTCCCTTTTCCCGTAAACTTCCAAATTGTTCTTCCAAATGGCAGAAAGGACAGGGAGGAGGAGGAGAAAGATAAATACGTATGAAAAAATACTGAAAGATGTTTTGTATCTTTTTGAGAACAAATGGAACGTCTGAAATACAGAAATGGCTAAGGTATGCCAATGGTAGGATTTTTTAAATCAGTCAATCCAGAAGCATTTATTGAATATTTCTTGAGGTTCCTACATTGTATTAAATATTGTGGGATATTCAATTATTACATGACATAATCCCTTTCCTCCTGAAACTTTATAGATGTAGTTATAGCAATCAGATCAACACACCAGAAAATTTACCAATTGGTTCTAAATTATAGATTGCTGACTTAACATGTAATAGTTTTTGAGAAGCATGACAGGATGGGGAAGGAAGCACTGATGTGGGATCAGAAGCCTAGAGTTCTAATCTTCAGTGACCGTGGGTATGTCATGTAGCCTCTCTGAGATTTGTTTCCTCACCTAGAAAATGTACATCATAATTTCTGCTTTGACTGCTTTGCAGGGCTGTTGTGAAAACAAAACAAAGTAAGTTATGTGAAAGTACCATGAAATCTTTAGGGCACTATACAAAATCAAGGGATTCTTGGTTAGGAGAGAAAGAAATCAAGAGGAGACTGAAGTGATTGCATTTGAATGTATAATAGAGAGGCAAAGGTGAAGGAAAGTATAATGGAGAGGAGAGGTTGAAGGTGAAGGAAAGGGATGAAATGAACCAAAGAGACACAAGTTAGGGATGGAGAGGAGAAAAATAAACCTTACACCAACCTTATGAGGTACAGATGAAGAAACTGAGGCTTAGAGATATTAAATAAATCAGCCAGGGACAGAAAACTAGTAAGTGACCAAGCCAGGATATGAGTTCAGGATTGTCTGACCCCAGAGCTCTTACTCTTAAGCATTATGCTGTACTGCTGGATAAAAAACAGAGACCAAAATAACCCTGATTTCTGTATGTCTCAGTGAAGAGACAAAATCAACTATAACCAAGGGACATATTAAAAATTATGGGAAAGAAGACTGATTAGGTTTTGGGGAGGGCTTTGGCAATTACTTGTATTGTACTTAGAACTTATTTTCAAAATGTAAATGCATTTTAGAATTTGTTCTCATAATTACTCAAATAAATAAATATGGCAACTAGACTGTAGCACAGAATATTAGGTGAGTGGTCCAGAGTCATGCACCCACTAACAGTAAGATTGGTGCTGGAATTGAAATCCTAAAATTTTCAGGCTCTTGATCTACCATGCTGCAGTGATGGCCTGGAGAGATGGAGCCAGTATTTTTTCTCACCCAGGACTACAAAGTGCAGGCAAGACATGCCAACCTCACCAGGCCTCTTTCCTTCTTCCCCTTCTTTCTTCCACCTGCGTTCTTGGTCCCCAGCGTTAGTCACCTTCCCTGACCCATATGCTCTCCCCTCTAAGCATGCCAGGTTGTGGGGCTGCATTGCTGAAGGGGCTGCCACTCATGCGAGGCTCATCTAACGTGCCTGGTGACCAAGAAACATATAAGGTGCACCCTTCCTGTCTCAGTGCCATTATTCTACATGAATTTGAAGGCAAAGACTATAAAATTAAATTGTGAAAACCTTATTATATAAAGCTGTCTGAGCATATTTTTTAACATTCCAGATATGCTGTTAGTAACAATTCATTTATTTCATGTTCTGAATTGTCAGTTTATATAGGAAAATTATGGAAGAAAGTTGAGTTGTATTATAATCTGTGGAAGAACTTCACATTTTTTTTTTCCTGAAGCCCATTTTGTTTCCAAGTTTTGAGTTTTAGAACAGGGAACCATTTTTTTTTAACTAATCTAATAATCCCTTTGTATTACTAATTATTTATAATACCTTAGGGATTATTTTTACTTCTTTCTAGCCTAAACTTGAGAAGAAAAGATATTTCCTCTTTGGGATGCTGTGTGGACTCTCCTTATTCAATTTAAATTTGGCTAACCTTTCTTTCCCACTGGCTCTGTATAAAAAACTTCTGAACCAAAAGCCATCACTGGAAGATTTAAAAGAACTCAGTCCTCAATTGGGGAAGTAAGTAAATATAACTGTTTTTTTCAAAACTATATCTCGTAAGTCTAAGTTGTTTAGGCATAAATAATGTTACACACAGAGAGACAGATACAGTCTTCAATTTCAATACTATATGTTCTTGAGAGGAATTTGAATTTTAGCATGATTTATAATTGAGTAAACCTTCAAAATGGAGAAAAGTTGGATGTTCCTCTAATTATTAACTAGTAGAAGAAACAGAACTCTGACCTGGTCTTTTGACTTTATCCAGGTGGAAATAGTTGCTTCAGAGGGCACAATATACATGTGTGTCATCACACATATAAATATGTATGGCTATATAAGGGTGTGTGTGTGTGTGTGTGTGTGCACACGCATCTGTGTAAATCTAATCAAAAAATGGAAATATGCTCACCCTCCTAGTAATTGAGGGAATAAATAAAAATGAAATGTCATTTTTCTACCTACAGATTGGCACTTATTAAAAAGTTTTTCTTAGTGTTGGCAGAAAATTGGGAGGAAAGACTCTCTTCATGTGTAATGTTAGTGGGAGAATACATTGGCTAGATATGTGCTAGAGCAGAGTTTCTCAGCCTTGGCAATACTGACTTTCTGGTCTGTTTAATTCTTCGTTGTGGGAGACTGTCCTGGGCATTGAGGGATGTTTAGCAGCATTTGGGGTCATACCCACCGGATGCCAGTAGCAACCTTCCCTCCAAGTGTGACAACCAAAGAAGTCTCCAGACTTTGCCGAATGGCCCCTAGGGGACAAAGTCATCCCTGGTTCAGAATCATTGTCTAGAGGAAGTAGCTTCTTTTTGTTATTTCCGCCAAGATGTAGCAGTGTCTATGTGATAACAGTGGTCCAACAAATGAAACTATAAATAGAGGTAAACTCTAGGGAAAGGGAGTGAGAAGGTGGAGGATAGGAAATTTATATTACATTTTATACATTTCTATATTGTTCACAGTTTTTTTCATTGAAAATTTATTACTTGTGAAACTTTATAAGATCAGTAAATATAGTTTTTAAAACCAAAATTTTCATTAGGAGTTTGCAAGAAGTTCTAAATGATGATGCTGATGACGTTGGAGAGGCGCTTTGCCTATACTTTTCTGTGAGTACTAATGAAAGCCAGATTATAGTTTAGCTTTAATCTGTTTCTAAAATATAATTTTTATTATAGTATCTTAAATATGGAATCCCTTTTTTTATTGAGGCAGAGTCTCACTTTGTCATCCAGGCTGGAGTGCAATGGTGCAATCTCCGCTCACTGTCACCTCCACCTTCTGGGTTCAAGTGATTTACCTGTCTCAGCCTCCTGAGTAGTTTAGACTACAGACATGTGACACCATGCCTGGCTAATTTTTGTATTCTTTGTAGAGACTGGGTTTTGCCATGTTGGCCAGGCTAGTTTCTAACTCCTGGCCTCAAGTGATCCACCCGTCTCAGCCTCCCAAAGTGCTGGGATTTACAGGGATGAACCACTGTGCCTGGACCCTGGGATTTCTTTTTTGAAAGACATTTTACTTCTGTACCACAAGACTCCCCTTTTTTTCTTCTCATTTGATAACTTGTCTCTATACTCTCAAATAAAGTGAAGCTATGGTGATTATTCAACTAGTGTAAATAATGTAACAACTAAACAATAATTTAGGCATGAAAGCAATGTACTAGCATAGGATTTTTTACTTTCACATGTATTGAAAAGGTTGAACCACATAAAAAATTATTTAGCTCCAAGTTATTTTCAATTCTATAGGGGAAAACATATTGGCAATAATGATATTATGGGTGGTTGATTATTCAGACTTACTCTGGTGTTTGGTATCTGAATACATTTTGGTTACAGATACACTGGGACCAAAACGATGTTGACTTAATTCCAAATGGGATCTCTATACCTGTGGACCAAACCAACAAGTAAGTTTTAACAGCTAGAATATCTGTTTCGAATATACTGTACATAAAATGTTATATCACTCTACTTTAAAAATGTATTTTACTGGGCACAATGGTTCACACCTATAATACCAGCACTTTGGGAGGCCGAGGCGGGTGGATCACTTGAGGCCAGGAGTTCAAGACCAGCCTGACCAACATGGCCTGTCTCTACTACAAAAATTAGCCAGGTGTGGTGGAACATGCCTGTAGTCCAAGCTACTCAGGAGGCTGAGGACTGCTTGAACCCAGGAGGCAGAGGTTGCAGTGAGCTGGGATTGTGCAACTGCACTCCAGCCTGGGCAACAGAGGGAGACTCTGTCTCAAAAAAAAAAAAAAAAAAAGTATTTTCACTTCTCAGATGATTATTTTAGCTCCTAATCTTTTAGAAAAATAGAAGCTTTTAAAATAAAAGGAGAAAGGATTCAGGGTTCAATATTTTTCCTTTGTGGCTCTTTTTACTATTTATTCATTTAATGAATATTTTTGAGCCTTTATTCTGTACCAGACTCTATTATAGGTGCTGGAGATACAGTAGTCAAAAAGACAAATAAACTTTAGAGCTTAAATTCCAGTGGGGCAGAAAGACAATACACAAATGAATTATTCTTATTTTTAATAGAGATGGAGTCTTGCAATGCTGCCCAGGCTGGTCTTGAATTCCTGTGCTCAGGCGGTCCTCACACCCCAGCCTCCCAAAGTACTAGAATTACAAGTGTGAGCCACCGCACCTGGCCACAGATGAATTATTATGTAATATATAATGTTAGATAATGATGAGCACTCTGAAGAAAATTAAAACCAATTAAGAAACTAGGGAGTTCCAGGTGGTGGTATGCTGGAGCTCAGTAGTACCAGCTTGTGAGAGCTGATTGTTAAATTTTGAAAAATGTTAAGAGTTTATTATCAAAGTATTAGTAGCTGAAAATCAGCCATGGTGGGAATATTTACACTACAGAAATTGACCAATGCTGCAAATGTGTGTCCCCTCCCTCCCGCTGCTTTTCAGAGAGCTGATTGTTAGACATTTACCAGCACACCACTGGTTACAGGGGAAGGCAGACAAGAGTTGATTTAGATAGGCTAGTCCACAAAGGCTGCCCAAAGTATGGGAGACAATCATGTCTCTGATGGAAATGCCTCCGGTAGCAACCCTGCCGTTAGGAAATTAATCATTTAGTGGAAACTGCATCCTGTAATATAAGACAGACCTTGGAGAAACAATTTCCACAAAGTGACATATGTTGTGAGAGGGAACAAGCAGAGGATCAGAAGGATCAACCCTGAGAAAGTCTTATTTATATTGAAATCTAATGGATGGTAGAAGTTACCAGGTAAAGAAGAAATGCTGCATTTTGTGGCCTGACTACAAAAGAGAGACAAGAAGACCTGTGAACTAAAGGTCAGTATGACCAGAGATGAAAATGGGAGTGGGAGCCAGGCACCATGGTGCATACCTGTAATCTCACCTACTCAGAAGGCTGTGGCAGGAGGATTGTTTGAGGCCAGGAGTCCAAGTCCAGCTTGGGCAACATAGGGAGACCCTAACTCGAAAGAAAGAAAGAAAGAAAGAAAAGAAAGAAAGAAAGAAAGAAAGAGAGAGAGAGAGAGAGAGGGAGAGAGAGAGAGAGAGAGAGAGAAAGAGAGAGAGAAAGAGAGAAAGAGAGAAAGAGAGAGAGAGAAAGAAAGAAAGAAAAAGAAAGAAAGAAAGGAAGAAAGAAAGAAAGAAAGAAAGAAAATGGAAGTGGGAAGAGGCTGCTTGCTGAAACTGGCAAAGTCAGATCACGGCGGGGGGAGGTTGGGTTGGGAGGGCCTGTTGATCCCTGCTAAGAAGGTTTGGAATTTACCCCAAGGCCAATGGGAAGCCTTTGAAAGACTTTAAGCAAGAGAATGACATATTCAGTTTCATGTTTTTAAAAAATCCTCCTGACTGCAGTCAGGAAAGTCAGCCAAATGTTGTAAACCTTCTGATTATATTTTCTAAATTTCTTTCTTCTAGCTGACCAGTTTTTGGTCACAACACAACATCCTTGTGCTATGTAGAAGTAATTTACTTTTCCTTTTCAATAGAAATGGTAAAAGGAACAGAGTATAGAATATTTTAGTCATTGGCCTTTTTTCCTTTCTTTTTTATTCTTTTTTGGCTTCCCTCAAGGAAAGACTACGTTTCTAAGTATATTGATTACATTTTCAATGTCTCTGTAAAGGCAGTTTATGAGGAATTTCAGAGAGGATTTTATAGAGTCTGTGAGAAGGAGATACTTAGACATTTCTACCCTGAAGAACTAATGACAGCAATCATTGGAAATACTGATTATGACTGGAAACAATTTGAACAGGTAGGTGATACCTAAAGTGCCCCAATTTTTTCAAAACAATTTCTATATATTCCACCCCCCTCAAGTCATTTTTCTCTTTCTCTTAAGAATTCAAAATATGAGCATGGATACCAAAAATCACATCCTACTATACGGTTGTTTTGGAAGGCTTTTCACAAACTAACCTTGGATGAAAAGAAAAAATTCCTCAGTAAGTACTGTGGCAATAGATGGACACATAATTATATATCTTTTAAAAAGGTACAATCTTGTTTAGGATGAAGCCACTGAAGTGGCCTCATTGTCTGGGGTGACACGCAAGGTTCTTTGTCTCACAGCCATAGAGATCAAGGATGTGGACACACATAAAGGGTGAGGGAAACTTAATAGGTGAAAAAAAGAGAATAGCTCTCTGCTACAGAGAGGGGTCCCAGAAAAATAAGTTGCTGATCCGTGGCGAAATGCAGGAGTTTTATAGATGAGCTAGTGAGGGGGCAGTGTCTGATCTACATATGGTATAAAAAAACCAGTTAGGGCCAGGTGTACTATCTGCATAGGGCATGAATCTCTGGCAGCCCCTACCCTAATCTTTTATCATGCAGGTGGGTAGCTACTCCATGATGCTTATTTCTTTCTTACTGTGCATGTGCTAAAAAAGAGGGGAGGTGGAGCTGCTGGTATCCTCCTGTGCAAGCTTTTGGCTTTATTTTTTTTTTTTTTTTTTTTGAGATGGAGTCTCAACTCTGTTGCCTAGGCTGGAGTGCAGCGGTACGACCTTGGCTCATTGCAACCTCCACCTCCCAGGTTCAGCGATTCTCCGGGCTCAGCCTCCCAAGTAGCTGGGGTTACAGGCATGTGTTGCCATGCCTAGCTATTTTTTTGTATTTTTGGTAGACATGGGGTTTCACCATGTTGGCCAGGCTGGTCTCGAACTCCTGACCTCAAGTGATCCACCCACCTCGGCCTCCCAAAGTATTGGGATTACAGGCATGCACCACCACACCCAGCCCCAGGTTTCTTATCTGTGTTTGCAGCCCAGTATTCCAGGGTGCTCTTTGTTAGAAAAGAAGTGATTTCCTGGACTGCTTTTTGTTAGAAGGGGAGTTCTTCCAAGGACTCTTTTGTCCTCACTATCTGCCTAAAATAATTTCTTCCTATCTCTGTATCACCATTCTTGCCGGTAGGTCACATGTGTTAGTGGCAGACCAAGGATGAGAACCCAGGCTCCCTACCTTCTAGACCAGCATTCTTTCTTTTACTCAAGCCTGTTTCTTTTTTCTTTTTTTAATAGAGATTTGCTATTTTACTACTTTTTCTACACTGACTTTTTCTGCACCTTCTTTCCTCACTTCAGCTGGCTTCTAAGCCTTTTATCTCATGTTCCTATCTTCATCTAATTATCTAAGTCCTATGTTAAAATGATGCAAACTATATGTTTTATAATAATATATCATTTAGAAACAATAATAACAGCAATGACAACTGATAATAACAGCAGCAGCAGCAGCAGTATTTACTGTGTGCTTATTCTGTGCCAGGCACTATGCTGACTGCATTGTATCTATTACCTACCTTTTTCCTAATAGCAACCCTATGAGGTGAGTACTATTCTTTTTTCCCATTTCAGAATGAGGAAAAAGAGGCTTGGAGCATTTAGTAGCTTTCCCATGTTCAGACAGCTGGTAAGTATGAGAACCAGAATAGAATCCATCAGGCTGACTCCAAAGCCCAGGCTGTTGACCACTAAGCTCTGTGGCCCCATGGTATAAGAAGTTCTCTTGGTGGGAACCCTATGGTTTTTCTAGAGCAGACTTAATGACTTCTCTCATCATCTTATCCCATTTGTCAGTTCTTCCTGAATTACACATCTTTCTTCTTGCTATTTTTGTTACTACTAAGGATGTTGGAGGACAATTACAACTTGTCAATGGATCCAACCTATTTCTCTATTAGCCCAAGCTGCCTTTCTAATCTTCTCTCTTAATGGGAAACTTTTGATTTTGATTCAGCCCAGTGGTTCAGCTGTCTGTACATCCTATGAGTTCACTTCTTCCCACCTCTGGCTTTCTCCTGGGTTTTGTCCCCTGCCTTGGAAGCTCACCCAACTCCTCTCTTGAGAACTAGCCAGGTGTGGCCTGTGTGAAGTCTCCCTGACCACCCAGCCTGGTGTCTCTCTCCTTGCTGAATCCTTTAGGCTCCTAATCTCATTCTTCCTAGATGAGCTAAATAAACATCCTTCTTGCTACTGTCTGTTCATGCAAACAATTTTCCCCCAACTACACCATTAACTCATTGAGGACAAAGACCAAATGTCATGATTTTTCTACACTCAACATGGCCTAGGACAGTTCTCTCTGCCTAAGGACATTCAACAAATATTTATTGAATGAAGTGATTAACTTCCTCCTTTTTATTATGTTTTACTCTTTCTATAAAATATCCTAACAAAACTTTATTCCTTTCTAGTTTTTCTTACAGGACGTGATAGGCTGCATGTAAGAGGCATACAAGAAATAGAAATAGTATTTCGCTGTCCTGAAACTTTCAGTGAAAGAGATCACCCAAGATCAATAACTTGTCATAATATTCTGGATCTCCCTAAATATTCTACAATGGAAAGAATGGAGGAAGCACTTCAAGTAGCCATCAACAACAACAGAGGATTTGTCTCACCCATGCTCATGCTCACACAGTCATAATCACCTCCAAGAGTCTCAGAGTGGGCTTTTTCATACTTGGATCCTTCTGTTCTTCCTTACACCTAAATAGTACAAGAGGTTAATGAATAGTGGTTAAAAGTAGTTGAGGGAGAGGTTAGGGGAATGGGGAGATGATGATGATGGTCAAAGGGCACAAAATCTCACACAAGACTGAAGCAGGAGAATAGGGCCCAGAGATAGGGATCTAAGGATGACTTGGACAGATTCCCTGAAGCTGAAGAGTCTCAACACTGCCCTGTGATTGGTTCATTCCAGGACCTTCATTTGCATAAGGCATCAAACCACATCCGTCTCTCACTGGCCATGGGCCAAACCTGCACTATGGCCAATGACTGGTTCATTCCAGGACCTTCATTTGCATAAGGAGCCAAACCACACCAGTCTTGGATTGGCCATGGGCCAATTCATCTCAGCCTCTGATTGGCTGTGAGTCAGTCTTTCATTTACATAGGGTATAACCATCAAGAAACCTCTACAGGGTCCTTAAGCCCCAGAAGATTTTGCTACAAGGGCTCTTGAGCCACTTGCTGGAACCCACTCCCACCCTGTGGCATGTACTTTCACTTTTGCTCCTTCACCGCCTTGTGCTCCAATAAATCCACTCCTTCGCCATTTGTTCATGCATGTCACTCAATTCTTTGTTCAACACACCAAGAACCTTGTAAACCTCACTATTGGAACCCTTAACCCAGTAACATATTTTGGTGAGCCATCCAGGAGGTAAGCCCAAATTTGGGGATTTATTTTCTTTCACTCTGTCGAGATACCAATTTGTGGCCACAGGCTGGAACTAAACTTCATATGGGACTCTCTCTGTCTCTCCCCTTCTCTTTCTTTCCCTTTTCCAACTTGGGACCCTTGGCAGATAGCATTCTAAGCACGGAGACAACTGCAGGTCTCTTGCCAGGGCCACTCTCTGCTGAGACTCAAAGGTTTCTGTGTGTAAGCACCTAACCATCATCACCTGCTTCGGGTGCGGAACTGATTCCTTTTCTTTTTAGTCCTTCAGCAGCCATTTCCCAGTAGCTCCTCGGTAATTGAGGGCTACTGGCCAGTGACACTCTCCAATGTTGCCTGAAAGTCAAAGAGTGAATGGGGATAGCTGCTTGGCCTGGAAGGGGGAAGGATTCTTTTCTATCTTTCCTGGTTATAGTTCCCGAGCTCTATGTGTGTCACAACTGGCAGTGGCAACTTGTCCAGGGCGAATTCATACACGTTTCAGGTGGCTTTAACCCTTCTTTTCTTATGCTAAAATTCCCATGTGGAGTCAGCCCATCAGGGAATGCAACAAATAGGGGCACAAGATAAATCCCTGCCACCTTGAGGTGCATGTTTGTGCAGCTATAATATTATATTTATTTGCTGCTTATGTTGGGAACCAGATGTTGTAGATGACCCCTTTCTGCAAGGGCCCCTCATTTCTGAGGGGGAACTGCAACCACCTCCATACAACCCCTTGCCAAGTGCTCCTGATGATCAAACCCAGGAACAGGAGGCAAGAGCTCCACTAAGTTCCCCACACACTTCCAGGGGAACACCTTATTCAATTCCCCATCCAGCTCTATTTCCCCTAAGGGAAGCTGCAGGAGCTGAGAGGCTAATCTAAATAGAGGCCCCCTTCTCTAGAACTGATATACAACAACATAAGGATAAGTTAGGAATTTATTCTGAGAACTCCAGGAAATTTGCAGACGGATTCCAAACTTTAACCTTAGTCTTATATCTCTCAGAAAGAAGTTCAATGTATCCTGGCAACTTGTGGCAGTCCTCTGGAGAAAGAATACATTTTTGAGGCTGTCTAACAGAAGCAGACAAATTGTTTGCCCAAAACCCGGAGGGCAGTCACCTGGGACCAGATACAGTCCCCATCACTGACCCTAATTGGAATTATAACAACCCTGTGGGAATGAACAACTGAGCCAAATTCCTTGAAGCTCACCTGGGAGGAATGAGAAAGGGAATGACTAAGTAAATTAAGAAAAATTACACAGGGTAAGGAAAGCATGTTTTATAGTAGGTTGGAAGAGGCTTCTAAAAAATACACCAATGTGGACCCTTCTCTCCCAAAGGCAAAGTATTAATGGCACAGCATTTCATTAGCCAAGTTAACCTGAACATTTGGCATAAAATCCAGAAGCTACAAATGGGACCACAAACTAATCAAAATCAGGTTCTTGATACCACCTCCATGGTATATAACACTTGTGATCTGGAGGAAGTGGAAAGGGACTACAGTAAAGAAAAGCAGCCAAAATTATGGCAACTGTCATTGGTGATGCCCTAAATGCCCAAAAGGCATCCAAGGGAAACCCAGAGTCACAAGGACAATGCCAGCAAAAGCTCTTGTTACAAGTGCAAGGAAAGTGGGCACTGGGCAAAGGATTGCACTAAGTCCCTGCTGGGCCTGTGCCACCAATGTGAGGGCACCAGTCACGACCCCAGGCACTGGAGAATTGACTGTCCCCAGTCCCACCAAGGGGCTCCATCAGTCAAAACTCTAGCAGTGCATAAGGAGAGATCAGATGAAGATTGACAGGGCCAGGGGACATCATCACTACCACTTAGGAACCCCCAGGTAACTCTGGATGTCATGGGCACCCAAATTATCTCACACACCAAGCAGCAGCTTTGCTCTTTTCTGGGAATGGCTGGATTCTGTAGAATATAAATCCCAAATTTCAGGCACATAGCAAAGCCCCTTTATGAGACAAGAAGGGGACCTTAAGATGAGCTGATGGAATGAACCCTAGAAATGAGGGAGGCTTTCACCAAGTGAAAATGAGCTCTCAGCTAGGATCCTGCACTAAGCATTCCAAACCTCAACAAGGCCTTCCTGTATGTAGCAGAAAAGAAAGGCATAGAAGTGGGAGAGCTGACTCAGAAGTTGAGAACTGAACCTAGGCCCATTGCACACTTTTGATTTTTAGATGCAGTCTTGTTCTGTCTCCCAGGCTGGAGTGCACTGGCACAATCTCGGTTCACTGCAACCTCCAGCTCCTGGATTCAAGTAATTCTCCTGCTTCAGCCTCCCAGGTTACTGGGATTACAGGCACGTGCCACCACACCTCAGCTAATTTTTGTATTTTAGTAAAGACATGGTTTCACCATGTTGGCCAGGGTGGTCTTGAATTCCTGACCTCAATTCCAATCCACCTACCTTGGCCTCCCAAAGTGCTGGAATCACAGACGTGGGCCACTGCACCCAGTTGTTGCATACTTTTCAAAGAAATAAGACAGAGTAGCCACCAGGAGGCCCAGCTGACTGCAAGCAGTAGTAGCCACTGCTATTTTGGTCGAAGAAGCTGTTAAAATTACTCTAGGTCAGTCACTAGGTAGAGATATTAACTCCCTACCACGTAAAGTCAGTCCTAGAAATAAAAGGACATATCTGGATGACAGGAGAAACATTAAATACGAGGCAGCACTCCTGGATAATCCAGACGCTCTTAAGGCCTGTAACACCTTAAACCCAGCCCTATTAGTCTGTTCTTATGCTGCTAATAAAGACATACCTGAGACTGGGTAATTTATAAAGGAAAGAGTTTAACTGACTCACAATTCCCCATGACTAGGGAGGCCTCACAATCATGGCTGGTAGAAGGCAAAGGAGAAGCAAAGTCATATCTTACATGGCAGCAGCCAAGAGAGCACGTGCAGGGGAACTCTCCTCTGTAAAACCATCAGATTTAGTGAGACTTACTATCATAAGAACAGCATAGGAAAAGACCCACCCCCATGATTCAATTATCTCCCACCAGGTTGTGGCAGGCCAATTCTCCCTGACAATCACACAGACAGGCCTGCATAGCACTCCAGTTACACAGACAGATTTCCACAGCACTGCCTTAACATTGAGCAAATAGTTAAACCTAGGGAAATCCGTGCCCAGACATGAAAGCTAGAAATGAAACATATGGCATATGGTCAGTAGGAGTCTTGCATTGGCTTCTCCCTAACCTGGAGCAAGTCAAAATAATAGAGACAGTCTTACATTCCTAGTGCCAGGACCCACCTCGGGTCAATGGAATCGGAGACAGTTCAAGGTAACGGTGGCAGCTGAGTAGATTCATTAGAGAATCTAAGACAGCTCTCTGGACCAAGCTGTAAAGGAGATAAGATAGAAATAATCTCTCTGGTACCACAGCAGACAGGCCTTGATGGTACTGGGGCCCTTTTAATCAAACTTAGCAAGCATTTTTTTGCCTCTGACCTTCAGTTGAAACAAAATTACTTACAAATACACTTGGCAAATGCTACAATGCACTTAGGCACATAACCCCAACCTATATAAGCACGAAGAAAATTCTAACAGTTTGAGTTGGTCTGCTGGAATTATCTCCAGCCTTCTCCCTGTATCCAGTTACATCAATAAATTCTATTATTTCCTAGTTTGACTGCTTCTCCTTATTGGGCCTTGAGAAAATGCAGCCAGACCCAGCGTGGTTCTGGGAACAGGGTCCCTCCCACAACACATGGAAATTTTGGGAGCTACAATTCAAGATGAGATGTGGATGGGGACACAGCCAACCATATCACCAGCCGCACTGCTACCTAAGGGCACAATAACCAATCATTCCTGTGAGCAGATCATTGCACACAGACATGTGAGCCAGGCTAATCTTTTAGATCAGCCTCTTGCAGACCCTGGGGATAACTGGTTTACAGGCGGCACCAGCTTTGTGCTAAATGGGGAGCACCAAGCTGGATACAGAATAATTAATTACACCATTTTTGAAGTCCAACTACTGCCCCCAGGCACATCAGCACAAAGGCTGAGATCATTGACTGCTGGCAACCTCCCTATCCTACTACAGCACGTGTCCAAAGATTTCATGGAAATCTTGGATGACATTGCTCCAAGTATTGTCATCATACAAAATCAAATAGGCTCCCTGGCAGTGGTCACTTTGCAAAATAGAAAGGGACTAGATCTCCTAACCACTGAGAAGGGAGGCTTATTATGTCTTTTCCTAGAGAAAGAATGCTGTTTCTATGTCAACCAATCAGGAATATTAAAGGATGGCATCTGAAAACTAGCTGACCGGGCCGCTAAGATACAACAACAGCTGTCGGAATCATGGGGCTCTTGGTCAAGGTTGCTGGGCTGGGGGTCATGGCTCCATCCCCTAGCCAGCCCATTACTAATGGTTATACTGGCCCTGGTCTTTGGACCACGTTTGCTAAACCTTTTAACCAAGTTCATTTTCTCTTGCCTAGAAACCATTTAGCTTCAGATGATTGCGTGACAAGGTTTCCAGCCACTGCCATGTAAAGACACCACCTCTGGCCATCAAAAGGTTACCTTGTCTCCACAAGACAAAGCAGGGCGAGAGTTCTGTGGTTCCCCAGTAGGTAGGGCCAGTGTGCTAAATCAGCAGAAAGCAGTTGTAGAAGAAAAGACCATCAGTCTCTCTGCCTCCCATAAAGATTTCTAGCGATCATGTCTCTCAAGGGGAAAATGAGGCAGAATAGAGTCCAGAGATAGGGAATCTAAGGATCACTTGGACAGACTCCCAGGAGCTGAAGAGTCTGCATACTGACCTATGATTGGTTCATTCCAAGACCTTCATTTGCATAAGGTGGCAAACCACATCAGCCTCCGATTGGCCACAGGCCAAATCTGCACTCTGGCTAATGATTGGTCCATTCTAGGACCTTCATTTGCATAAGGCACCAAACCACACCAGTCTTGGATTGGCCATGGGGCAATTCACCTCAGCTTCTAATTGGTCACTATCCAGTACTTCATTTACATAGTATTTAACCAATAAGAAACCTCTAGAGGGCACTTAAGCCCCAGATGACTTTGCTACCAGAGCTCTTTAATCACTTGTTTGAGCCTGGTCCCACCCTGTGGAATGTACTTTTGTCTTTGATCCTATGCTATCTTCCACTCTCATAAATTCACTCCTTCACTGCTTTTGTTCAAGTCTTTGTTCAATGTGCCAAGAACCTGGACACTTTGCCATCAAAACACAACCCGGTAACAAAATGAATATGGTCTTTCTTTCTTTTTTTGAGACAGAGTCTTGCTCTGTTGCCAGGCTGGAGTGCAGTGGCACAATCTCGGCTCACTGCAACTTCCGCCTCTGGGGTTCAAGCAATTCTCCTGCCTCAGCCTCCCAAGTAGCTGGAAGTATAGGCATGCATCACCATGCCCAGCTAATTTTTGTATTTTTAGTAGAGACGGGGTTTCATCATGTTGGCCAGGATGGTCTCGATCTCCTGACCTCGTAATCCGCCCACCTAGGCACATGAGCTGGCCAGTTCTTTTATTTTTTTTGAGTTCAATTTCACAGTGTGGTAAATATAGTTAACAATACAGTACTGTACATTTCAAAATACCTAAGAGAGTAAATTTCGAATGTTTTCACCACAAAAATTGTTAGGTATTTGAGGTGATGGATCTGTGAACTAGCTTAATTTAATTATTCCACATTGTTATTCATAAATTATAAAATCACTTTGTTCCCCATAAATGTATACAGTTATAAATTGCCAATTTACAATTTCAAAAAAAGAGAATTGAAAAATGGTTGGCTAAATAATAAGTAATGAATCAAGAATAATTTTTTCTTAAGAGACAAGGTCTCACTATGTTGCCCAGGCTGGTCTTGAAATCCTGGGCTTAATCAATCCTCCTGCCTTGCCGCCCAAGTGCTGGGATTATAGGTGTGCGCCAAAAATAGTATTTTTAATAAAACAATATTCTGTAAAGCAACATTTCTTATATCCCTGACCTTGCTAGATATATATATTTTATATTTAGGAATATCTGTATAGTTTTTATTTTAGCAAACTGCCGAATTATTTATTTGAAAAATCTGAATGTTAAGGGATTCATTAATTCATTGAGTAATTACTTGTAGTAGGTACTGTGTGGCAAGAACCATTCTAAAGGCACCAGCACGCCAGCAGGCCATCGATCAGTGGGACAATGTGGAGTTTGTCTAGGGCAATCGGAAGAGAGCCCAGGCCGCTGTGGGGCTCGGCTTTAAGGGAAAACCATCTCCCTTCTGGCTCCCCTATCTGCTGAGAGCTACTTCCACTCAATAAAACCTTGCACTCATTCTCCACGCCTATGTGTGATCCAATTCTTCTGGTACACCAAGGCATGAACCGGGGATACAGAAAGCCCTCTGTCTTTGTGACAAGGTAGAGGGTCTAATTGAGCTGGTTAACACAAGTGCCTATAGACAGCAAAACTAAAAAAGCACACAGTAGCACAGCCACTGGCACTTCAGGAGCTGTAAACATCCACCCCTAAACGCTGACACATTTATTAAAAGAAAGTTCTCAGCAAAAAAACAAAGGGGGTCTTGCCAACAGGCTCCCACCTCACAGACTGAATACCAAGCCACCATACACAAGCCAAAGAGGCTCCTCCCTGATTTATAAAGCTGAATTCCCTGTGGCTGCACCCCATTCTCCTGGTGCAGGCGGGCCCCCAGTCCCTTGCCGGCATGCCCAGACAAGACCCTCCACAGTTTTCCTCAGCTGCACAAAAGCTGTGGGACAGGTCAGAGATTCTCTGGGGACCCTCCCTTATCTGCCTCCTGCATTTATCAATACTATAAAGAATAATTCATTTTAAATATAATGAAGACCAAAAAATTATAAAACTTCTAGAAGGTAGCAAATGAGGAAATCTTATAATCTTGAGTTTAGCAAAAATCTCTTAAGTAGGACAAAAAAAGGTATGAACTATGTAAAAGAAAAAAATGGATAAATTACATCAAAATTTAAAACTTCCATGCTTCAAAAAACACTTAAAATGAAGAGGCAAGCCACAGATAGGTAGAAAACATTGCAAAATGTGTAGCTAATAAAGAATATGGTATGAAACATACAAAGAACTCAAATATATAAAGAACTCTTAGATAATAAGTCAAGCTGGCTAATAAATAAATGGTCAAAATATTTGATTACACACTTCGCAAAGAAGAGATTCTCCTGCCTCGGCCTCACAAAGTGCTAGGGTTACAAGCAGGAGCCCAGGCCCGGCCTTGTCAGTTGATTTCCAGTGACCCTTCAGAGGGCAAAGGGGAAGTTTTCTCCTGTTCCCTGTAACTGACAGGCCCATCAACTGGTGATAAATAAATTGTGGCATATCCACGTTAGACTACCATTCAGCAATAACACAAAGGAATTACTAACGAAACACAATAGGATGAATCTCAAAGCATTGTGCTGTTTTAAAAGCCAGACATAAACCACCACTTAGGTATGATTCCGTTAGTACGACATTCTAGAAAACGCCTAAAGCATATCACTGTTGCCAGGCACCTAGGTGTATGCAGCGAGGTGGGCTGGCGGCGGGGGGGCGGGGAGGGGATGAGGGGGGATGGGGGGTCGGGGAGGGGGCGGGCAGGGGCTGACTGCATAGCTCTCCCTAGTTTCATCCCCGTTTGAGCCTGGCGCACAACGCTTAACAAACTTTGGCTTCCGTTATCCCTCCCTCTGGAAATGCGTGTGTCAGGGTGCCTCCTAGTGGAACTGCAGCGTTTCCTTGAAAGCCATTCTGTCCAGGAGTTCAGGTGCCTGTTGCCCGCCCGGGATACTTTCTCAGTTCAGCCAACGGCCTTTACTCTAGCCAGCGACCTGTTGCTTTTGGCCGCCTGCCCAGTCACTCTCATCCCAGTTTCCTTTTCCTTTTCGATTCCGCCCCCTAAAAACAACAACAATCTGTTTCGTTTCCGAAGCGAGCTGCAGGCCACGCCCCCAAACAGCAGGGGCGCAGTAGCGGAGGCTGCGGTTCCCCGACGCCACGCAGCTGCGTGCAACCGGTTCCCGCTCTGTCGCGCGACGCCCAGAGCAGTGTGCGCGCCCAGTCCCGGGACGTCGCGTTCTCTCCTCACGCCTCCGGGCCGGGGACCCCGCAAAGCAGCGATGGAGCGGAGGTCGCGGAGAAAGTCGAGGCGCGACAGGCGCTCTGTCGCGGGCCAGGCCGCTGCGTCCCAGCCCGCGAAATCTCCGGGCGCGCAGCTCTGGCTCTTTCCCAGCACCGCGGGCCTCCGCCGCGCGCTGCTCCGGAGGGTCGAGGCGACGCGTCAGATTTGCTGCTCGCCAGGGCGCCTGGCGTTCCTGGAGCGTGGCGGGGCGAGCGTCCAGGTTCATCAGCTGCTCCCGGGGAGTGACGGCCTCCAGACGCCGAGTGAGTGGGGCTGGTGTGTGAGGGCTGTGAGGGGCGGGCGACCGGGGGTCCGCGGCTGAGGGGAAAGAGCCCAGAAGGCCGCAGTCGCGAGCCTGGCTCGGGTCGTTTCGCTGACAGCGCACCTGAGCTCTCTTTTATCTTAGTCCTTGTCGGGCGCGGGGTGCGCGGGATGCTGGCGACCAGCTAATCTTGCACTCAGCAAAGCGGTTGGCGCAGAACCTGCGGGCAGCATCTTCACCCTTTTAGCCAGTCTGACTTTTCCACAGGTTTCTGTTCAAGTTGGCCCCCCGCCCCTCGCCCGCCACATCTCCCACTAACTCCTTCTGAGAAAGTAGTCACTGCTCCAACTTTGGGAGCCGTTTTCAGTGATGGGATTTTACCTTGTCCTTCAGTCGCACTTCTGCCACATTCTCATAGAGGTGGGGGAAAATAAATGCCCACACTCTAAAATTTTGCCCGTCTGTGGAGTGAAGAAATTGGTATCTTGCTGTGGGTTTGTTTTGCATTTAACTCTAACATCTTTGCGATTTTCTACTGGGCATTTGCATTCCTTTTTCAGTAAACTGCCTGTTTATCTTTGCCTGGCTTTTTGAAAATTGAGTTGTTAAATCTTATTGGTTTGGAAGGGGTATTTGAATATTGAATAGGAATAGGCTTCTGCTCCTCATACATATTGTAATATTTTTCTCACTTTGCCTTTCATGGGATGTTATTTTTTGTTGTGCACAGTTTTATGGGTAGTCTATTGATTTTTTTCTGGTAAGTAGGCTTATGGATTTTATGTTAGGTTGGAAAGCTACCTACACTCCCAAGATTTTTTAAAAAGTACTCATCTTTATATTAATTTTAAGATTTGATTTGATTTGATTTGATTTTCTCATACCTGTCATCTCAGCACTTTGGGAGCCTGAGGCGATTTTATTTTTTAAGTTAAATTTTTTTGTACGCTTGGAATTTAAGTACTGAGGTAGGAAGGGGGCTAGATTTATTTATTTGTTTTTCCAAATGCCCAGCCAATGTCCCATTACTGTTTCTTAATACCTGTTGTTCAACTGATTCGAAATGCTGAATCTCTTTAAAAGAAAGTCTGTTGGGCGATTTCTTATTACCAAACTGTTTTGGTTCTCCTAGCATTTGTAATATGGTTTGTGCTTTGAGATTTTTATGTGAATAGATTCTATTTCATTGGCACTGAAGACGAAACAAGGTCCCAAAACTACCTAGTTTAATTTTTGTGAACAAATTAGAGTACATTTTAACTAGAGGACAGTTTAAAATCTCTTAACTTTTAGAAAGGGCCAGATGTGCACTAATGCTAATGAAAAGTGTTTTCAACCACGTCCCCTTTAAAAATAGTCCCCCAAACATAATCTTTCGTTTTAAGAATATAGGCATTGGCTTCTACTGGAAACTGTTGGGAGGTGTTTATTACTGTTATTTGCTTTTTGGGAGAAAGGAATATGTTTCAGAATACACAATGTATTTGTTCTTGAAATGAGTTATGTTGTCCTAAAGTTATATTTCTTATAGACCTTTTCATCTTTGTCATTTCAAATATAGTTTGTCTTCACTTAAGAAACAAGAATCTAAAAGCAGATATTTAATTGGATACTTTAAGGGCATGTTCCATTTAAAACAAAGTATAAATAAGTATTTTTTCAAATTAAAAAAAATCTATGTCAAGACAATTGTCATGCCGAATTTGCTTTGCCTACCTTAATTTTAAGAGAAATTCATGGTAAGTCAAACCTTGTCTAGTTGAAATTTTTCCCAGATGTTTTAAGTGTATTATAATGAAATCAGTAATACAATGCGTGATAATCAAAATAATCGAAGTTCCTGGTTGGATTTGCTCTGTAGAGTGCATTAAGTTAGGAAAAAACATGAAGATACATTCCATGGACCTGGGAGCAGACCACATGCTGATTCTCTCATCAGATGGAAAACCATTTGAGTATGACAACTATAGCATGAAACATCTAAGGTAGGGAACTTTTTTCTTTTATTAATTTTATTATTTTAATTTTAAATAAAAGACAATAATTTTTGTAGGAAAATGTTACCATATCTGATTCTTGTCCCTGCTTTATATAGTAGCATCTTAAGTAAATGATAAATTCAGAACTGACAAGTAAAATCCATGTTTCCCAGGGCAAGTGTAATGTGTTGTTTTGGCATTTAAAGATAATGACTAAATAGTCTGTCTAACCCTAAATTGGATTTTCACATTCGTTAACTCATTTGATCCTCACAATAATCCTGTAAGTTAAATTTCCAGAAATAAAAGTTTTTAACCTAGAAAAAAATACATATTATCATGAAATGATTTGTGAGACTTTTCCCTAGTAGATTATATGAATTAGAACTCATTTTCATCTTGCATTTATTCCTGCATCATAAAATCATTGTTTGCATAGAATATTTTAGTCATTTTATTATAATTATGTAATGCATATTATTTTTTCTTAAACCGCTAATTAAAACATATAGTATTTAAAAAATAATTTTAGATGTACTGAATGTGATACACCAAATTTAAAGTTTTTTCTTGAGCTTCATTTCTAATTAAATAACATTAATAATTCTAAAACCCATATTGTTACTTTCATTATGATGATTAACATAAAATGTATTTTCTTTCATCAGATTTGAAAGCATTTTACAAGAAAAAAAAATAATCCAGATCACATGTGGAGATTATCATTCTCTTGCACTCTCAAAAGGTATTTTTCTAGAATAACAATAGTTTTTAGAAGTAATACATGTATGTATATGTGGAGCCAGTAGAATGTCTATACTTCAGTTTGTAGCAGGACAGAAATATAGTTTTGAATTTGACATGATTCTGAGTACTATTCATAAAACAAATACAAAATGAGAGAATTCTTGGATCTATAAAACGTTCAGGTTTCCATAATTACTATTCCTAAATTTGGTTTTATGTTTTTATTTTTCAAGTACAAAACAGTGAAAATTTTCTGAATAATCAAAACTATTTTCTCTGGAATCTGGTCCAGGTCTGGGGCCACCCTTTTCCAGAAGCTTCTTCCCTTTTCCTAACACTCTTCCAGCTTCCACTCTTCCGGCTCAGAATCTCCTGGGTCTGATTTTGTGGCCAGGTTGCAGGCCTCTGATATGTCTTAACACTGCCTTTTGAATTCAAGGATTCTCCCTAGTCTTGTAGTATTTCTCATTTTCTATCAGACACTGTCATGGTGGGAAATTGAAGCAGTGCATATGAATTATGTCCTAAAGACATTTGACTATGAAGCTAGGCTTGGTGGCTCATGCCTGTAATCCCAGCACTTTGGGATGCTGAGGCGGGAGGATCACTTGTAGCCACGAGTTTGAGACCAGCTTGGGCAACATAGGGAGACCTCATCTTTACAAAAAAAACTTAAAAATTAGCTGGGCATGGTGGTACACACCTATAGTCCCAGCTACTTGGGAGGCTGAGGTAGGAGGATCCCTTGAGCTCAGGAATTTGAGGCTGCAGTGAGCCATAATCATGCCATTGCACTACAGGGTAGGTAACTGAATGAGAACCTGTCTGAAAAAAAGGAAAAAGAAACTTACTGTGAAAGGAATAATTAAAATAGAAGTAGGGTGATAGAGGGGGAATTTGGAATCAAGGGAATTTTTGCTAATATATAGGACAGATACAAACATGTTCATAAACTGAATAAAAGCTGGGATTCAAGGGGAGTTAATAATTAGTATTTGACCTTCACTGCAAGGCCTGTTGAGATTTGATAGTATGAACTTGTATTGGAAAAAATTGATAATTTGAGTTCATTCATTCATGAACAGATATTTTATCTACTGTTTTTGGATTATGAAGATGAAACACACACACCCTGCCTTTAAGAAGCCCAGGGTCTAGAGGTGTGTATGTACAAGGGTAAAGGGATATTCAGAGTTTATTACTAGTAAATCACAGTACAGAAAGAAAAAAAGTTGGGGAAACAAGAAAAGAAACTGGTCATGCTCATCGTTGTATTCCTGGTGGTTGACAGGTGCTTGAAAATTATGTGTGAATGAGAGGCTCTGCTTCCCACCAGATCCTGCACAATATCTTGCGAAGAGATGCTCAGTAAACCTTAATTCTCTGGTGTACTTTTTTAGACTCTATTGGATATCGTCAGCTCTATCAAATAACATCTAAGAACTCTCCCTAAAAAATGTGCTCCATATATTCAATTATTGGAAGAAGAAACTGACTCATTCAAGATACTGTAATTTCAAATGAATTTTACAGTTTGAGCTCTTTAGGCATATGAAAGGTAGGGAGATAGAGAAAACAGTACTTCTGGGTTTTATTTTTTCAGAGGTAGATTGCTTCTGTTTTTCATGGACCCATTGTCTGTGTGTTTTAAAGTAAATATTTCTTGAATTTGATTTTAATATGTTCACATAGCTTCATTCTACCCTTTGAGGTGAGGGATAAAGAAGTGTAACTGTCACTGCTAAAGAAAAGATCCTATGTTTTTCTGAGTCAGACATAGGGGATCTGAGAGTCCCATCAGTGCAAAGGTATAATATTGTGATACTATACTACGTAGAGTATGCATAATGCTCTAGGGTAATGTCTGCTGCATTTTAAACTGAATAAAACTGCATTTGCTTTGTTTATGTCAAGGTGGTGAGCTTTTTGCCTGGGGACAGAACCTGCATGGGCAGCTCGGAGTTGGAAAGAAATTTCCCTCAACCACCACACCGCAGATTGTGGAGCACCTCGCAGGAATACCCTTGGCTCAGATTTCTGCCGGAGAAGCGCACAGCATGGCCTTATCCATGTCTGGCAACATTTATTCATGGGGAAAAAATGAATTTGGACAACTAGGCCTGGACCACACTGAGAGTATGGAACACATTCTCAGATTCCTGTTATCAACAAATACACTTGTTGGATAAGGGATGAATTTAATGGATCTCCCTGTCAAAAATGGTTCACATTGTCACTTTCATTTGCACTGCTCTTCCTGACTACCTCTCTGTCTTCAGGGCAGAATAAGTCCAAGAGACATGCATAGTGTGGAAGTTGTTACTATAATTGAGTCAGGGCATTATAAATGTTTCAGAGCTGTATGTGAGATGGAAAAATGCATTGAATTAGGGATGAGAACCTGGATTCTGATTCCCGCTTTGTAGTTTACTAACTGCAAGCCTCGCGCAGTCACTAAACTTTTCTCTAGGCCTCCTTTTTTTTTTTTTTTTTTTTCCTTTAGATGGAATTGCGCTCTTGTTGCCCAGGCTGGAGTGCTGCAGTCGCATGATCTTGGCTCACTGCAACCTCCGCCTCCCGGGTTCAAGCGATTATCCTGCCTCAGCCTACCCAGTAGCTGGGATTGCAGGTGCCTGATACCATGCCCGGCTAATTTTTTGTATTTTAGTAGAGATGGGGTTTTGCCATGTTGGGCAGGCCAGTCTTAAACTCCTGACCTCGTGATCCACCTGCCTCAGCCTCCAGAAGTGCTGGGATTACAAGTGTGAGCCACCCCACCCGGGCCTCATTTTTTTTGTAAAGTGACAAGTTTGGATGAAATGACCTTCAAAGCTTTTGCACTTAAAGTCCGTTAGTGTATTATTACAAAAGAATACTAAAATCGTATATAAGAAATCATATATCCTGATCTTATTCTATAAGGTATCAATTATGTCTGTCTACACACAAGAACACTCATGAAGAAACGTAATTTCCATTACTGAATAAAACCGATGGCAAAATTTCTGTTGATCCCCAAAACTGAGTTTTCAGGTGTAACAAATTCTCCTGCTTTACCCAGCTGTGGTAATCTATGCATTACCCTGGATCACAGGTTAGATACTCGTTTCTCCCTGACACAGTGCAATCCCCATTACACAGACTAGCCCATAAGTCAGTGTTAGAAAAATGTTCAAAGGAGAGGAGAGAATAACGGGGCCATTAAACTACTTTGGCTGCATCTCTGAGTGCTTTGACAGGAAAATAATCGTAAAGGAAAAAAGCGGTGGTATGAGGTGGTGACACCGTAGCAGATAATTTGAAAGAAAAAAAGAATTGCTCTATTCATTAAAAGTAATTCTAGATGGGGATTGGAAATATCTAGTGTGCGCTGCAATTAGAGTGAATCAAGTCAGGTAGAATTGAGAAAGGGCTTTGGGAAGTGGTTTGACCCTTTCACAGGTGGGTTCCCCTAAGTGTGACCATTTTGACCACTGTCCAGCCCTCACCCTGAGGTGTAGAACTTGGGTTCTAAACATAGCAATGTAGAGCCTTTCTTGTCAGAATATCATGAGAACTGTTGTTGCTGGGTTGAGAAGCAGCAGTCCAGGTAACTCCACTGTGAAACTCAGCATTTTCTTTCACTTCAGCTGTTCTTTTCTTTACATAGGTAAAGATTCTCCTTGCCTTATTGAAGCACTAGACAATCAGAAAGTTGAATTTCTCGCCTGTGGTGGCTCTCACACTGCCCTGCTCACACAGGTGGGTGTACCTTTGTCTCTTTTTGGCTATATTTTTAGAATACACCTGTTTTGTATGGAAAGTTAGTGTTTCTCAGGGAAGAAAGATCATCACTTCCTACATGTAGCACTGTACTGATATTTAGGAGCTTTTACTTTGACAGTGCTTTTTATTATTCACTTTGCATCAGTTAATACTACTTTTTTATTCTATTTCTCTAGCATCTGATATGACATTCTGTTTCCTTAGGATGGGCTGCTATTTACTTTTGGTGCTGGAAAACATGGGCAACTTGGTCACAATTCAACACAGAATGAGCTAAGACCCTGTTTGGTGGCCCAGCTTGCTGGGAATAGAGTAACTCAGATAGCATGTGGAAGGTAAGTTGTAAAGTGTCAATGAAATTGATAAAATGAATGCAATAAACTAGATAGTAATTTAATAACATTTCTGTCAGTTTCTTTGAGATATAAGAATCAAACATTTTCAAATCAGTGAAAATGTTTAATTTATATTGTTAGAAACCTAATACATCTTTTACTATACATGGTGGTTTTCTTTGAGTTTTTTTTTTTTTTTGTAATGAGCAAATACGATTTACTTTCTGTTGTCTCCTTAGCGAAATACCTTTGTAACTATTCAGGTACACTTTTGTCTTTAAGAAAAATAAGTCATTAATTGTTTATTTGGGAAAAATAAGCACAAATCACAAAGGATTGTTCATTAACGTAAGCATCCTCTATGACAACGCCTTGCAGCCAACATACTTTTTAATTACCAGAGTTCTTTCATTGTAGCCTGCCCTGATCACAGTAAAGTATGAGACAGAGTCAGTGGTGGTTTGAGTGAAATATTCCTAAGAAGTTTAATTTTCACAGCTCTTTTTAAAAAAAAAAAATAAAGGTAAAATGTCTTGCTCAAATTCCTTGGTTTATTTAAAGGTTTGTTTTGTTTTGTTTTGTTTGTTTTTGAGATGGAGTCTTGCTCTGTCACCCAGGCTGGAATGCAGTGATGCAATCTCAGCTCACTGCAACCTCTGCCTCCCAGGCTCAAGTGATTCTCCTGCCTCAGCCTCTTGAGTAGCTGGAATTACAGGTGCACACTGTCACAACCAGCTAATTTTTATATTTTTAGTAGAGATGAGGTTTTACTGTGTTGGCCAGGCTGGTCTTGAACTCCTGACCTCAGGTGGTCTGCCCGCCTCTGCTTCCCAAAATGTTGGGATTGCAGGGGTGAGCCACCACATCACTATTTAATTTTTTTGATCATCAGATACATCAGTGCACTTCTTTCCAGTGGGATGTTGAGAGTTGGTGGGGTTAAAAAATATCTTCCCCCATATGTACTTATTTTTTGGGCAGTTTTTTCCTCACTAAACATGGAGCAAAATTCAGACCGTATCTGAATATTGGATTCATTTTTCAGTTTACTGAAACCATTCTTATAAAAAACTGGCCTACATACTTTCAGTCTGTAGGCATTTTTTATGATCTTGGAGTAAAATTACATAAATGGGTAATATTAAGGTAGCCCAAATTATCAGAATATGAGTCTCTTCACCAAATAAATGTTCTCTTCAATATCAATACCTCATTCAATATCTCTTAACCAGAGTAGCCTTTATCATCTCTTTGGATTCTTCATTACACACAATCCTTTGAGTAGCATATATTACAAGAGAAGGAGGTGAGTTGGAGATCTGTCTTAATGCACATCAGGGCAATACCCCTACTAACAGGACAATTCACTGGAAAGATGCATGAACTTACTGAAAGCTATTATACTTACAGTCACATTTATTACAAGAAAAGGATACAAATTAGTACCAGTCAAAGGAGGAAACATAAGGGCAGGGTCTAAGAGGGCTCCAAATGCTGAGCTTGTGGCTGTCATCTCCCCTTGGAACAGGTGGATGGTGTTACCTCTTCTGGCCTGATAATGTGTCAGGACACACAGAATTTGCCATCCAGTCAGAGAAATTCACCCAAGTCGAGATTTGTTTTTGTTTTTTGAGACAGGGTCTCACTCTGTCGCCCAGGCTGGACTGCAGTGGTGCGATCTTAGCTTACTGCAGCCTTGACCTCCCAGGCTCAAGCAGTCCTCCTGCCTCAGCTTCCTGAGTAGCTGGGACCACAGGTGCCACCATGACCAGCTAATTTTTAAATTTGTTGTAGAGATAGGGTCTCCTTACATTGGCCAGGCTGGTCTTAAACTTCTGGGCTCAAAGTATCCTACTGCCTTGGCCTCCCAAAGTGCTGGGATTATAGGCATGAGTCACCACACCCAGCCTAAATTGAGGGTTTTTATTGGGAGTTTATTGCTTAGGCATGGCTGGTTAAATCACTGCACGGGTAGTTGAACTTAATCTCCAGCACTGCCCTCCTGTGGGTCTGGTTTACATCACAGGCCACGGGAGCTCTCTCCCAGGACCCTGCCATGCATAAGAAAGACTCTCCTCTATCACTTGGGAAATTCTGTGGGTTTAGAGGTTACCTCCCAGGAACTGGGCACCGGCCAGACACCTCTGAGCAAGGCCAGATTTCTTGCTACACACCAGTATAGTGGGAGATACCAACAAGCAAATTAATAGGAAAATCAGTGTGGTAAAGGTCTTTGAGAAATTAAGTGGGAGCTCAACTCTGTCTTCCAGGAGAGATGGTTTTCAAGAGGTGATGACTCAAACTGAGTTTTGAAAAATGAGCAGAGGGTAAGGGGAAGTGCTTTATCCCAACAAAGGGAACACCATTTGCCAAACTATGACATGGTCATGAGTGGCCTTTGGGTTCCAAAGTCTTTTCAGGTACATGTTGATTTCTTGGTTTCCAGATAGTCTTCATCCTTTAAGAGATGTTTAGTTTCACTCTCACTGGGTAACATAGTTTTGGCAATGTACTGTATTGCTAAACACTCTCATCATAGTGTATAATTAAGAATTGACCATATGTGCTTTTATTTAATAGGTGGCACACACTTGCCTATGTTTCTGATTTGGGAAAGGTCTTTTCCTTTGGTTCTGGAAAAGAAGGACAACTGGGAAATGGTGGAACACGTGACCAACTGATACCCCTTCCCATGAAAGTATCATCAAATGAAGACCTCAAATTTGGTAAATTGTATAGGAACATAGGATTTGGCATAGTATCTTTTTAGAGAAAATGATTTTTCTAACTGGGTAATGTGGCAAAGGAAGCAGTATATGACTATGAAGGGAGTTTCTCTAAATATTAGTTTTATTTTTTTACTGGCAAACAATTCGAGTCAGTCTAATTTATCGAGGCAAGGTAATTATTCTATATTACTCCTTCAGATTAGGATTAATATGAATTTAAATGATAACAAAGTAAAATAGACTATGGATTCAGAAGCATATGCAGCTCTCATTCCAGTTTGCAAAAGACTTACTAATTCTGTGGTGACTGATTGCCCTGGTTAGGTTGACCCACAGTCATGTAAAACCCTCAGAATGATGAGCAGTCGACATATACTTGGCACTGAACTGTGCTTAGCACTTACTTGTATTATCTCACCAATCCTTTTAACGATTCTGGGAGGTATATTCTGTCACTCCTGTTTTACTGGAGGATAAAGAGACTTATAAAGTGTTAGCTGCTTACTCATGGCCGGTAAGTGGTTTGTCTGGAGTTCAACCCGTGCCCTGTGTGATCTCAGAGTCTGAGCTCTGAAACACTCCACTACAGAAGCAGCTTGGAGCACTTCTGTTACTTGTTTCTGAAAGCTTAGTGGTGACCTCAAGTAACAAAATTTACTCATTTCTTGTGGGAAAACGAACAGTAGAGTTATTTCCTTAAGCAGCATGTATTATCTTTGATTCCTTATAATCAGTTACATGTGCTTCAGGTACTTATATTCTTTACAGCCAGCAGTCACTGGTTAAATCTTGAAAACATGGTTTTTAGTAATGGGAGTTGAATTAAACTGGTGGCATTTAGCAAATCAAATATTTGCATTTTATATATAAACATTTGTATTAAACCGATGTCACATGTTCACCTTGTGAATTACCTATGTTTGCCAACTAGAATTACTCCAAAATATATGTATTTCAGCTTCTTACTTGGTGGAAAATGTACTAAGTTTTGTCTATTAAGAAGATAAAATGACTATATTTAAGGAGAATCTGGGCTGAGTGCAGTGGCTCACGCCTGTAATCCCAGCACTTTGGGAGGCCGAGGCTGGTGGATCATGAGGTCAGGAGTTCAAGACCAGCCTGGCCAACATGGTGAAACCCCGTCTCTACTAAAAATACAAAAATTAGCCAGGTGTGGTGGCATGTGCCTGTAATTCCAGCTACTCAGGAGGCTGAGGCAGGAGAATTGTTTGGACCAGGGAGTCAGACAGAGCAAGACTCCATCTCAAAACAAAACAAAAAGAAGAATCTGAAGTTACTTAAATTGAATGTGCACGTTTGTGCCAAATGACTTTCTAAACTCTTAGTTTTTGTGCTTCCTTTTCAGAAAGCCATACCTCAGAAAAGGAGCTAATAATGATTGCTGGAGAGAATCAAAGCATTTTGCTCTGGATAAAGAAAGAGGTAAAAATAGATCTCCAGGTGTTCTGTAACTTGGTATTTTAAGCAAAACCAAGGGTTCTAGCATCCAGGCTTGGTGAATGCCAAAATAATCAGATTACTAGGCTGACTTTTTGGGGAATAGCTGGACATTATTGATCCTTTATTGTCTAAACTACATCAGTATTTTCCCACACAAACCAGCAGATTTGTTCATGGTGAATGTCTAATCAGTGTGATTTCCGTAGACTCTACTTACCTTTTGGGGGCTACTTGCCAATGATATTTGGTCAGTATCTTTGCAAACCACAGGGTAACAGATTCTGAAAATGGCTTTGCAGGCCAGTACTAAGAAAAACCCAAGGTTCATGGACCTGCAAATAAAAAGTCCATAGCTTTCCTGTCCTACTTCACCAAGAGAAATTGAGTTCCTCACCCTTCTGCACACAGCTCTTTCAGAATCTTCCCTTCCATTCAAATCTGTCTGATGTTCAGTTTAATTTGATTGTATTTGTATAAAGTGCTGAGTGTTGAGGCCCTCAGAGAAATTTACTTTCAGTCAAAGCCCCCTTGGACAAGAAAGTGGCAAGCAAGCAGGCAAATGATTGATTACTTTTTGGTTGAGTATCACTTTATGATTGTCCCAGGACTGTACTAGCCATGTTTAAAAGTCAGTTTTACCCTCTAGAGTATACCTAAAAGTTGGATACCTATCTCTGATGTGTCTAAATTATTTACTTTCCTGTTTGTTTACAGAATTCTTATGTTAATCTGAGGAGGACAGTTTTTACACTGAATGAAGGGACTGTAAAGAGATGGATTGCTGATGTGGAGACTAAACGGTGGCAGAGCACCAAAAGGTACACCCCATGGTCTGATTGTCTGCTTATAAATCACACTCAGGTATCATTTCTCAAACTAGTTCTGCACAGCAATATGAGATTTTGTAGTCAGGGTTTTCCAGAGAAACAAACCAGTAGGATATGTGTGTATTTCTGTCTCTATCTCTATTATGTCTGTCTATCCATCTATCTACGAAGGGGAGAGAGAGAGGACAGAGAGAGAGATTATTTTAAGGCATTGACTCATGAGATTATAGGAGCTGGTAAGTCCAAAATCTGTAGGGCAGGCTAGCAGGCTGGAGACTTGGAGAAGAGTTGATGTTGTAGCTCAAGTCTGAAGGCAGTCTAAAAGCAGAATTCCCTCTTCCTTGGGCAACCTCAGCCTTTTCTCTTAAGACCTTCAACTGGAGGAGGCCCACCCACATTATAGAAGGTACTTTCTTTTTATTCACTTGTTCAAGTGCTTTACTCAGTTTACTGTTTTAAATGTTAATCTCATCTAAAAAAATACCTTCATAGAAACATGTAGAATAATGTTTGACCAAATACCTTGGTACCATGGCCTAGCCAAGTAGACATATAAAACTAAACATCACAACTAGCATGTAAGCTCCATGAGGACAGCTTTCTTGACTGTAGGGCTTCTCCAGGCCTCTGTTCATGTATATTGTGACTCTCTGACCAGAAAATATAGTCTGTAGTGTTTCCCAGTTCCATTTGATCCTGGAGCCATTAGTTTGTGTACCTCCTATTCTTCGCTGAACAATTTCTATCATTCTTCTCTAAACTGTAGCAATTCTACAGTCTGTAAAGATTATACCTATTCTGGTTTTTTTTGAGATGGAGTCTCATTCTGTTGTCCAGGCTGGAGTGCAGTAGCACTTTCTCAGCTTACTGCAACCTCTTCCTCCTGGGTTCAAGCAATTCTCTTGCCTCAGCCTCCTGAGTAGCTGGGATTACAAGCACCCGCCACCATGCCCAGCTAATTTTTATATTTTTAATATAGACATGGTTTCAACATGTTGGTCAGACTGGTTTCGAACTCCTGACCTCATGATCTGCCCACCTCGGCCTCCCAAAGTGCTGGGATTACGGACATGAGCCACCATGCCCAGTGATTATACCAATTGTTACAAACATCGTCTTTTAGAGATATTTTTAGATATGGCTTTCTAATTCTGGAAAATAGTTGTACAAAATAGTTGCATCATAATTTTCAGGGCATAAATAATTAAGAACTATTTGTACAACTAATTCTAATATTAAACTGAGCATACTCCTTCCCTCATTTAATTTCTGGCAATTTATTTTGTTTCTACTTCAGTGGAAGAGAAATAAATAGAGCTTGCATAGTTGGTGAGGTGGAATTGTTTTATTTGTCCAAGAAAGTTCTGACCATAAATCAAGCCTTTTCTCTTTATCTGAGGCATCTCAGAGTATATATAAACTTTTTTATTTTCCATGCTTGCTGCTGAAATTTTGAGATTTACCAAACAGAATGGACTTTTAGATGCCAAGATAATATTCGTACAGATAGGAGACAAATGGAGAGATTGGAAAGATAATTATAAGATGTTGTATTTATCATGTCTCATGCTATAAAGAGTCTGTATGTCTGTATACCATGTGATTTGGTTTAACCAGTATCTTATTACTAATATAGGGAAATCCAAGAGATATTTTCATCTCCTGCTTGTCTATCTGGAAGTTTTTTAAGGAAAAGGTAACATATTTAATAAATTAAAATTCTATTAAGAGTACCATAAAAGAGGATGAAAAATGATTGGAGGGTAAAATAATTAGCTATGTGTTCATCTCTTTTTAAAAATTGTTTTTTTAACAAAAGCAAGTATATGCTTGCTGTAGAAATTGTCAAAAGTATACACAATAAAAAGAAAGTTGAAATCTTCATAATCCATCACTTAAGAGTAAAGCTAGCACTTATGTTTATGGGTATATTTTTTCATGCAAATGTATTCTTTTACAAAAATTGAGATCCTACTGGTTTTTTGTTTTTGTTTTTTGAGACAGGGTCTTGTCCTGTCATTGCCCATGCTGGAGTGCAGTGGTATGAACTTGGCTCATTGCAACCTCCACCTCCCAGGCTTAAGCAATCCTTCCACCTCAGCCACCTGAGTAGCTGGCACTTCAGACACATGACACTACACCCAGCTGATTTTTGTATTTTTTGTAAAGCTGGAGTTTTACCATGTTGCTGTAGAAAATGTCAAAAGTACACACAATTTCAAGGCCAGGCTGGTCTTGAACTCCTAAGGTCAGGCAGTCTACCAGCCTCAGCCTCCCCAGGTTCTGTGATTTCAGGTGTAAGCCACCATGCCCAGCTGGGTCATATTTTTTATACATTGTTTTCTACTTAATGTTTGCCCATTTTGCATTTTATTCTATCTTTTTTGGTAATTTTTTTTTTTTGAGACAAGTTCTCACTCTGTCACCCAGGCTGGAGTTACAGTATCATGATTCACTGCAGCCTCAAACTCTTGGGCTCAAGCAGTGCTCCCACCTTACCCTTCCACATAGCTGGAACTACAGCCGTTTGTCACCACCTCCTGCTAATTTTTTTTTAACTTTTGTAGAGACAGCAGCTTTGCTATGTTGCCTAGGCTGGTCTTGAACTCCTTGGCCTCAAGCAATCCTCCCATCTTAGCCTCCCAGAGTGTTGAGATTATAGGTGTGAGCTACCGCACCCAGCCAGTAACATAGTTTTGATGGCTGCATGACCTTCCATTAGAAGGTCTTCCATGAGAAGATAATTAAACATTTCATTAATAACTTTATATTGAAGTACTAAGAAATCATTGCTCAGAAGCCCCCTCTTTTGGTCCCTGCTTTTCAGTCCATGTAACTGGAAGAAATGGATATATTTTTTCAGAAATGGGAAAAACCTTTATCTTTTTTCCTTGGTCCCTCCCTTCCTCCCTCCCTCCCTTCCTTCCTTCCTTCCTTCCCTTTCCTTTCCTTTCTTTTCTTTTTTTCTCTCTCCCTTCCTTCCTCCCTCTCTTCCCTCCCCCCTCTTCCTTCCCCATTCCCTCCCTTCCTTCCCCCCTCCCTTCCTTCCTTCCTCCCTCCCTTCCTTCCTCCCTTCCTTCCTCCCTTCCTTCCTCCCTCCCTTCCTTTCTCCCTCCCTTCTTTCTCCTTCCCTTCCTTCCTTCCTCCCTGCCTTTCTTCCTCCCTCCCTCCCTCTCTCTCTCTCTTTCTTTTCCCTTCCCTTCCCCTCCCCCTCCCCTCCCCATCCCTCTCGTCCTCTTCTTCCCTTTCCTTTCCTCAGGGTCTCACTCTGTCACTCAGGCTGGAGTACAGTGGCATGTTCACAACTCACTGCAGCCTTGACCTCCCAGGCTCAAGTGATCCTCCTGTCTCAGCCTCCCTCTGTGGCTATTTGTTTAAACTGGGAAATATTTATTTTTTTAATCTATTACAGATAAGACAGCATCTGAGTTAAAGTCTTATAGTATGTATAGTTAATACAGCCTTTTTTTTTTTTTGGTATTTTAGAAAAAAATCACATTGTCTACTACATTTTAAATTGCATTTGTATTTAGACAGTTTATTATATTTATTATACACTTGAGAAAAAGGGAAATTTTATTGAAATGGGGCAAGCTCTAGAAGCAGCTTTACATCTAGGGAGATAATCTAACAAAATACTAAATTTGTCTTCTACAGAAGAACTACAGAAATGATGCCTGTTTATTTGGACTTAAGTAAAGCAAGGAACATCTTCAAGGAGTTAACCCAAAAGGACTGGATTACTAACACGGTATCTTCAGATTGTTATGTGGAGAAAGAAAATATACCAGAATATTTCTTATAAGAACTCAAAATTTCAGAAGAAATGTTTTGTGTTAAGGGATTCTCCAAGATCTTGTAGCATATTCGGATTAAGTTAAACTTAGATAACATTTAGGTGTTTGCCCTTTTAGGGTGAAATAATTGGCATAGTAGTCACACAGGTTACAAATATTCTAAATAATGTGTCTGTACACAAACACACATACACATATATGCATACACATTCCTAGAGGAAATTTTTTCAACTCAGGGCTTTAGGAAGATGATTAAGGATTTGTTGAGATTGGCACACTAAAATAAGAACATTTTATGTGCAATCCTTTTAAGTGTAAATGTAGAAATGAGAACATTTTTTTCTGATATGAATATCCCTGTCACCAGGTACTGCCTAGATTCTTTCTCTGTTTTTTTCCGTTCCACTTTTCTGTAGGTTCTAGAATGTTCTTGTTCTTTATGAGATGATTGTTTCCCATTTCAGCGCTGTTACTACTGTCTATAGGTTTTCTTCTTGCAGGTGCTCCAAACATGCTTCCTTTATTCATTTAGCCTTTCTTAATGTAGTCTTCATTATTTTCCTATCATACTGGTTGATATAGGGATACTACTTTCTGTTCTTCTCTCCGTCTTTTTCTCTCTGGGTCTCACTGTAGTTTTCTTCTCTCTCCCTTCCTTCCTCCCTCTAGCCACCCCCCATTTTTTTTAGTCTGTCTCTGTATTTATAGCTCTCTTTTTCCCTTTCAATCTTTGATCTCTTACCCTTCCTTCTTTCAGCTCCCACACTTGCTCTGTCGGCTACAACAAGCATTCTCTATTTCAGCTGCAGGTTTTCTCATACACTCCTTTCTTTCAAGGGAAGATGGAAAGTTCAGTTCTCTTAACTTTGGCAGAACCACAGCCCCACTGGGGGTCTGAGGTGAAATGGTACCCTAATTCTGTACCTTTATTGGGACTCTGCAGCACTTACTGCTACCTGCACAACAACCCAGGAACTACCCTGTGGACTGTTTCATCAACATTTGTTAGTGGTCATTTTCTTTGGTTTTTTAAAATCCTCCTGTAAGATTCTGAGTTGTTGCTACTGAATACAACCATGGAAAGATTACCAAAACTAGAAGCCCTTTTGTGCATCTGTGAAGGGAAGGGATTGTGTCAGTTCATCAATAAGGGCTCTGCCTGTTTATTAATTATACCTTGATTGTGCTAGAAAAAAAGACATATGGTACGTAAATGAAATGATCATAGGGCATCCTTGACCTCCATTGTTTCAGAATAAGATAATTGGAACAGAAGACCTGTAATGTTTCTTTCTATCTTGAGGTTCTGTGATATGGACTCTCGGACCTTTGGCATGTGTTCATTTATTCAGCAAACATTCGAATACGTGATATGTGCTGGACACTGTATTGATGACTCTTGATAAAAAATGAAAGAGACATGCCCCCTGTCCTTTAGAAGCTCATGGTATAGTAAGGGAGACAGATACATACATGCATACATTAGTGCAAAGACTTGGTGTGTTTTACAGTTTACTGTCTTCACTAGTGCCTAGCTCAGAACGTAGTCTGTGTATAATATTTCTGGATGAACTGAGTCGTTATTAGGACAGTGAATGGTTAGCTCTATTTACTCAAAACAAGTTGCCCAGAGGAATTAGGATCTTACCAGGTGCTCATACTAGGAAGGGCATTCCAGGCAGCTAGAAAAGTGTATCCCAAAGCACAGTGTGTAAAACAATAGGACTGGCTTGAGGGTACCACAGTAATTCTAACGGTTTAGAGTAGGTGAGGAGGCTTATTGTGTCTGATGATGAGCAAGGAGGTAGAAAACATGTGTACTAATAAGATGTTGAAATAGAGTTATTAGGTATATGTAACTCCAAAGACTGAACCTCATTGTAGGAGTCCAATATAATATTTTAATAGAAAAATAGATAATTACAAGAATTTGTACATTTAGAGATATCATTTAGCCACTATCTCATAATATAATGATTAAGAATTTGGGCTTTGGAGTCAGATCTAGAGAAAGTCCCACTTAGCTATGTAACCTTGAGCAAATTACTTAATTTCTCTGAATCACATATTTCTCATCTGTAAAATGGGATTAATATAATCTATGTTGTGGAGAAACGATAAGGGTTAAATGACCTAATTAATACATGTGCATAATTTAGCATAATAATTGACAAGTAATAAGTACTCAATAAATACTAGCTTATCTTCATAGTGAGATTTTAAACAAATGATTACTGTGATCTAAGCACACATAACAAAAATTCAGAATTCCATTCCAATTTTTACTAAGCAGTTACATTCTGAATGGGGGAAACTACAAGGAGATTGGAGGGGCTAGAAATTGGAGTTTGTGGTAGAGATGGTTGCTCTTATGGGAAGATAATGAGAATCATGTTAAATTTTATTCTTGAAATTGTTGGATTTTGTCTTTTTTCTTTTACTTTGTTGTTGTTTTTTTTTTTTTTTTTTTTTTTTTTTTTTTTTTTTTTTTTTTTTTTTTTTGTTTTTGTGTTGATTAAATATAAAAAAAATAA